>JASANA010004182.1:0-7500 GCA_030248095.1 Ptycholaimellus sp. GST1_10
GGGCAGGCGCTGGAGAAAGCAAAGGAGGCAGGGCGAAAGGAAAGAGCGGCTGTGAAGCTGCGAGAACAGCTGGGCCTAATGGACGGGCTGAACCTGGACATGACCTTCTCCGTCCTCTTCAACCTCGCCCATCAATACGCCGCCAACGACATGAACAACGAAGCGCTCTCCACTTATCAGGTCTGCTCAACTGGTTCCGACAGGACGAGAATTGGCAGGAGTTCAGCTTAGATTCAGCCATTGCTTTTTTGAAACATCATTGTCACAAGCAGCCTAAGGATTGGAAAAAAAATCAATCGCTACTTGGACGTCGATGAAGCTAAATGCGTCCAGTAAATGAAAGTATATGACTGACTGACCGAGACTGCCTTGCAGGTGATCGTGAAGAACAAAATGTTCGCCAACGCCGGCCGCCTGAAGGTGAACATTGGGAACATCTACTTCCGCAAGAAGGACTACAACAAGGCCATCAAGTACTATCGCATGGCTCTGGACCAAGTTCCCAATGTTCAGAAGGAAACTCGGTTATCAATTATCAGCCAGAGTATACCGTATGGGCATTGATTTTCTCTTGTTTTGGACTGACCCGTTTCAGTGACGAAACATTTCTCTTATGTGTCCACCTATCGCCTTTTCTCAAAAGGAATCCTGCGTTTTTATAGATTTGTAAATAAAATATATTTCAGCATAAAAATCCTGAACAACATTGGCGTGGCCTTCGTGAAGCTGGGCAAGTACGAAGAGGCCTTGTCCAGCTTCGAGCACTGTCTGGAGGAGCGGCCGCAGTTTCGCACTGCTCTCAACCTCCTGCTGGCCGCCTATACACTAGAAGATCGGTCCATCACTTTTCGATATATTTACCTTGGTACAATTGCCCCATCGAGCATTCGAGCATTCGACAATTGGCAGGGGAAAAATCTGAAACCGCGTAATACTCAGTGAATGCATAGATTTCATAGGGCATAGATAAATTGTTTGTCCAAAATCTTTGCCAGTTTTGAACTACCGCTTTCTTACAAACAGCAGTCATTCTGCATAAAAACGGAATACCACGGGCCTTCCTAACTGCCCTGCTCCTAAATACCTTTCTCGGTCAAAGCTACCTTTGGAATATTTGGATTACTAGCCCAGCTAATCATAGCTCATGCTGCATAGACTGCTGGCGCTGGCTGTGTCCAGACTTTCCAGGCAGCCAGCAAAATGCGAGGCATGTAAATGAGCTGGTGAGAAGTGGCAGTGTGGGGGTGGGGGGCGTTTGCAGGCAGGTGTGGGGAAGTGGGATAGTTGATGCCAGGCGTGTGTCTGCCCAGGCATTCAGGCATTGAGATAGATGGGCTGGTAGAGTGAAGGCATGGCAGCGCCCACGGCCAGGTGTCGCATCCTGGGCTTCATCTGCGTCCTCTTCTCCTCCCTCTGCCTCTACCTCAGCTGCTTTCGCTGCTATGAGGCCTATCAAGTAGCAATTTAAAATAGTTTTGTAAAATATTTTGATTGAAGAAATTTGAAAATTGAATCATTGGCAAGATTTTTGGGGGGAAGGCTAGAGAATTTTGGAAATTAGCTAACTAACGTTTTCGCTGTTGGCCGAGATCAAAATGTGGCTAAAACATTTTTAAATGCTAGAATAGGAAGCATATCAAGCAGCAATTCAAATTTTTTAAAATATTTAATCATTAGCAGGTTATTTTGAGCAGTTAACCAGCTTTGAACTTTTTATTGTCGGCCAAGGTCGAAATGTGGCGGCTAGAATCTTTTTCGCACAAGTGTTGGTTTTTTGATGAAAAAATATGTTTTTTTATTTTTCAAAATTTTGTGAAAATGCCCCCTTTTGCAGGGATAAAATGCGGGATGGCTTCCAGCGTTTGCTGGAGATCCCGTTGGAAATCGATGACGATGATGACAAATACACGCCACAATCGGTTGCCTTTGAGCTTCTTGCATCAATGTTTCAAATATTTATGCCATTAGCATAACTTATCACTTAAAATAATCTAGTATTGTGATTAAGGAATCATAAAATTAATTTAATTGCAGACTGATCCACAGGAGCAGCTGCTGGTAGATGCCATCAAAAATGACAGTCTCCGCGTTTGGGAGCGGGGTCAACCTTATTGGCAGCGTTTGACTGAAGCAAGCAGTATTTATTTCAAGGCAGACGCCACGAAGCAGAGCGAACGATTCTCACAGCGGCCAAACTCATATCGCCCGGCATTGCCGGCACCTTCTCCGAAGGCTATGCTTGGTTGCCTTTTTTGACATCGCCTGAAAATTCCTCTCGAATGATGTGAGATAATTGTGAAAGAAATGAAGGAGGAGTGTTTGGGAGCGGACTATCGTGGTTCCATCAATTAACGCTTTCTTAATCACCCTCTGAAACATCTTATTTTGCCCCCCAGAGGATGCCAACATTTCTTTAGTGCCCAACAATTTATTGCTGCCCCACTAAAAGTCTGCTGGCTTTCAGTGGCTCAAAATGAATTGACCCAAATTTGCCGACTGCAGGTGTGTGGACATGATTAAGCAGTCCATCTATGCCGATCTAGCTAGCGACCTGGAAATCAACAAGGTCTTGTGTTGGCCGATTGGCAAAATTTTAAAACGAAGAATGATTTTGAGGCCATCGAATACCTGCGTCAGGGTGAGCTGAGCCTGGCCTCCGAAGTGCTGAAGTCCTTTGAGAGCAAGGAGTCAAAAGTCGCCTCCGCTGCTGCCAACAACCTCGCCTTCGTCAACTTTCTCGTTCCTCCCCATTCTCACTAGCAATGCAAGGATCGCAAAGGGTTATGCGAGTAGAAAAAAAATCATAAGAGGATATGAGCTGGGATAAGTAGCCAGACACTGGTATAGCGAGGGCGGATAGGGCAGATAAGCCAGTTCACATTGTGGCAGCGAACATGCTCAATCTTTGCTTTTTTTGCAAGCTATAGGGCAAAAGCGAAAATAGATAGATTGTGCTAAAACGACAATGTACAGGAACAAACTTAATTTGGCCGTCATTTGCATGGCAACGTTTAGATCTTTAATTACTGATGGCATAGATTGCTTTTTGTACTTTCTGATAAACGAACCATCACTCCATTCAGGCTCACAACTGTCGCAGTCTAACTGGTCAACAGGTGCCAACATTCTTCCATCCAAACTTTCATTTCCTCCTACATCCTTCCTGCTCCTATTGCCCAGCAACTCTCAGCCTCTTGAGAAGCAAATGAGAGGCAGAGGATTGCAGCAAGGCTCGGAGAAGCTGAAGGAGGCGGAGGAGATGGCGGAGAAGGCCATCAGCGCCGACCGCTACAACCCCAACGCCCTCGTCAACCGAGGCAACATTGCCTTCGCTAAGGTAGCCGATTTCTTTGGAAGTTTCCACTTGGACGGAATACTGAGTGAGTAACCAGCATTCTGATGTTTCACAATCAGCATATAATAAATCAATGAGACTACTTTATAATGGGACGGGCAACGACAGAGGATATTATTAATGTAATTAAATTATTGTAGGGCGACAGCAACCAAGCAATCGCCTACTACAAAGAAGCCCTCAGTAACGAAGCCTCCTGCGTGGAGGCGCTCTTCAATCTAGGTTCTTTCTTGATGCTGCCTTTGAAGAAATGGAAATGTCAATTCAAATACTAGCCCCAATTTAGGTTGCGCATTGTCAGGAACTGGTGTAATTTCTAGGCTTGGTCTGCAAACAGGCGGGCAAATTCGAAGAGGCCCTGAACTGCTTCTACAAACTGCACAACATCCTGCGCAACAATGTTCAGGTCCTCTGCCAGCTTGGATCCATGTTTAGCTTATTTTATCTCTTTTTTCACCCAAGTTCAAATATTGATTTTGTAGCTACGAAATGCTGGAGGACACGGCTCAGGCAATGGACTGGTTCGTTTTCTTCTTCCAATCCGCCAGGGGTAACTAGGCAAATTGCATCTTCTGTAAACCGTTGAAATACAGGGGTATCCACCTAATAGGAATCGCTCACTTTGAGCAGCTGTAAAATGGCTTCTAGGACATCTGGGAACGATTTTTCATAAATTCATCTGGGAGCTTAAAATTTGAAACTTTTTTAATATTTCCACCAAAAATTGCAGGAAAACCCCCAAAATTGGCTCACAGCAGGGTTTAGAAAGTTGGAACCAAAAATGGAGGTGTCAAAAATTTAATGGAACTGATACGGAGCAGCTGGGCCACTCGGCCGGCCAGCAGCAGGGCGACGAGGCGCAGCTCCCCCTCTTCAACACAGAAGCAAGGTGGACCAACTGGCGGATGCTCTTGAGTATCCTGTGTTGAAGAGGGGGAGCTCCGCCTCGCCGCCCTGCTGCTGGCCGGCCGAGTGGCCCAGCCGCTCCCTATCAGTTCCATTAAATTTTTGACACCTCCATTTTTTGGTTCCAACTTTCTAAACCCTGCTGTGAGCCAATTTTTGGGGGTTTTCCTGAAATTTTTGGTGGAAATATTAAAAAAGGTTAAAATTTTAAGCTCCCACTGGAAAATCGTTCCCAGATATCCTAGAAGCCATTTTACAGCTGCTCAAAGTGAGTGATTCCTATTAGGTGGATAACCCTGTAGGCAATTAATCATTGTTCTACTATCACCAGTTCTAAGCAACATATTGTTCGAATTCTACCGTCATTTGTCAATCATGGCATTAGCATACGTATTAGTTGCAATTTTAAAGGGGTTAAATTAATACCTTGATTGATTGATTAATTTTTACCCCACAAAATCTGGGAGGAAAGACAGCAGCAGCAATGCCTGTAAAAAGGGGAGAATTGTGATCATTCGCGTTTCAGATAATCACAGAATGCCTGGCGTTAGTAGAGGATTACAGCTTCAGGAAGATTGTTCCAATCACCAATACATCTTTGTGGCCATTGAGAACGTGCAATTCCTCGGGCATGGGGGTTCTGGAGCAGGCGGTGGTTGGGAGAAGGGACGCGAGCATTCATTTCCTTAGTGAACAGGTTTGGACAGAAGTGCCTTCCTAGATACACATTTTGGAGAAAGCAGAGGTCAGCATCTTTTCGGTGCTTAATCAGAGGTTCTAGATTGAGCCTGAGCAGTCGCATTTCATAGTCTATGCATCTCCAGTGAAAGCGTTTGAAAAGGAACCAGCATTGCACAGCCTCAATTGTTTGGCTATCTGTGGCACCTTTTTTTGAAACATCGGCAGGTTCGGCCAACCCCTGAGTCTGATGACTAATCTGAAAATCTTGGCAAAAATCCTATCCTCTGTAAACACTAGAAATTGTCAATATAACATTTACACATCCAAAATATTATTTTTAACTCTAGCTAATCCAACTCTATTAATCGCCTCAACAAAGGGGCAGTTTAATAAACTGCCTTGAAAAATCGATAGGTTCGGTCTGGCCCAGAGTCTAGCGCCCGCTAACACGAAAATCTTGGCAAAAATTGAATCTTCTTTGAACACTCGAAATTGTCCATGTAACATTTTTAGTTTCAAAATATAATAGCTTGCTGTAACTTAATGAAACATATACACCAAACTCCAATTAACAGCCTTAAAGGCACAATACCCGAAAATGCACCTTCTCCAATTGAGCTAGTATTTTTTTTGTGGGTACAGGGCACAAAGTTAGTGGGGCAAGGATATGTAGTTTACGCAGTTTTGACCAAAATTTTTGAGAAAAAAAATCACAAAGATTACACGTTATAGCATAGGGATGGCAAATTTAAGTTGGAAAAAAATTCCCCAAAAATCAATGACTGATGTGCCGCGGTGTGCCGCGCACAAGTAGTTAAGATGGATCAAGACCATTATTTTGGCGTCCTAAAAGTTGGTAAAATTGCAGCGCGTAAAAGCGCGCAGCCTAAAAACTGATAGCTCCTACATTCTGGCCTACTCAGAAACCTTATATTTCAATGCAAATACTTAGAAAGCTCAATTTAGCAGATCTGTTTAGATTGTTTCAAACCTAAAATTTAGTCAAAAGGTTTGTCTTCCGGGGGCAACAAAAATTGCCTTGCCAGTGTGGCAACTGTGCCGCTGGAATGTTGGGACAGACGACGACGCTCTTGGCCCGCCAGATCGTCTGTTGCCACGACTGCACCAACGCCAAGACCAGCTTTGCGCGGGACATGGCCAAGGCACTCGGCAATCTCTCCTGCCTCACTCAACACTCTTTCTTCACCTCCCATCTGCTCAACCCTGAAGTCCTTCGTATTTTCCTCAACCAGGAGGAGGAGTTGAAGAAAAAGAAGCCTACTGCATCTCCAGACAATGGCCAGCTTCGCTACGCTTCCTATCCTTCTGGCTGTACGGGAAGCTGAAGGGTGGGGAGTGGGTGGAACTTCCACTCTGCGTTCTCGGCGCCGTCCGCGCCGCTTTCCCAGCTCCCAGTGGCCTCTATACCGGATTCCAGCCAGCCCTCCAACTGGATGATGAGCCCGACCCATTCTAATACATCACCCATTTTTACCCACTCAGCCGATATTTCAATCATCAATCTTTCCATCAATCAATGCTGCATGCATCTTGTTTGATTGTTTCAGAGCTTATTTTTGACGATTAAAATTACAAACTTTGAAGTGACATGGCTAGGACTCTGGGCGGTATTGAGCCAAACCAATTATCCTTGCCCCTAAGCCTCTTTCCAACCAGCACTAGAAAACGGAATTTAAAGACACTGCATTTTCGCACACTGTGCCTTTAACAAATGGTCAATTTAATTAATTTCTTTGAAACATCGGAAGTTTCGGTCAGACCCAGAGTCTGGCGCCCACCGATCCGCAAATCTCGGTCAACCCTTTAACCTTCTGTGAACACTAAAAATTATCAATTGCATACATTTATACTTTTAGCCATTTATTTGTTTCCTGTAACTTAATGTCACGTAGCATTCAAGGCCTTATCAACCGCCCCAATAAAGGGGTAGTACAAATAAACTTCATTGAAACATCGGCAGGTTCGGTCAGGCCCAGAGTCTGGCGCCCACTGACTCGGACTAGGGAAAAATCCAAATTTTTGTGAACACTCGAAATTGTCAATCTAACATTTGTACTTTCAAGATATTATTCAATTCTTTCAGTTTTATGACAACTAGCTGGTTACGAACAAGAGTCAAATTAACCGCATCAACAAAGGGGCAGTTCAATACACATCTTTGAAACATCTGCAGGTTCGGTCAGGCCCAGAGTCTGGCGCCCACCGACCCGGGCATCCTGGCCAAGCTGGGCGAGCTCTACGACTCAGAGGGCGACAAGTCACAGGCCTTCCAGTTCCACTACGATGTTGGCCTGCCAGAATTTGATGGGGGAATGAGAGGTGCAGTGAGGAGTTTTGTAGAGCTATCGCTACTTCCCGTCCAACATCGCCGTGATCGAGTGGCTTGGCGCCTACTACATCGACGCCCAGTTCGCGGAGAAGGCCGTCAACTACTTCGAGCGAGCTGCCCTCATGCAGTAAGGCTTTAAGAGGGCCTGTCTGTAAAGGTCAAAATTGACATGACCACCGGGTTTGGGGTTTTGTTACAGGATTGTAGC
>JASANA010004184.1:0-42131 GCA_030248095.1 Ptycholaimellus sp. GST1_10
CCTAGGATTCAATTAGCCATCACTAAAGGGTACACTCAGCCAGGCGAAGGGATTAGATATACAATTAATAAAGACTATAGATGGTGCATATCACGAGGCTGTGTGGCCAAGTGGTTTCGTGCTTGACCCAAAATGACTGAAGATTGGGATCCAATCCTCCCCAATGCAACATTTTTGCCATTTTTTATATACACTTTTATGGCATATCTGGTACCATAGGCAAGCCAAAAGTGGAAGAAATATCTGGTACCATCGGCAAGCCAAAAGTGGATCTCTTTTCTCCAAAAATTGAAAATAACCCGAATTAAAAGTCAAAGAAATAAAATTACTATTTTTGGAATCTGCTGCGTCATCTGCATTTTGTTTTTGGGCGCGCATGGAAAGAGCACTGAACTGCGCGCCCAAAACAAAATGCACCTGTCCAAGCAGCAGATTCCATTAGTAGTAATTTTATTTCTTTGACTTTTAACTCGGGTTATTTTCAATTTTTGGAGAAAAGAGATCCACTTTTGGCTTGCCGATGGTACCAGATATATCTCCTCTTTGCCTTGTAATCACGGTTGATGCACAGCACAGCAGGAGCAGCATGCACAGCGTGAAACTATGTGCAAATTCTTTAGTTCAATCAGCCTCAGTCTTCATTACAAGTTCAAAGTTCAGCCCAAAATGGTGCCAATTTCCAGCGGCCTTAGCCAGATCTTCACCAACCGGTATGCTCCTCTAAAACCTCTAAGTCTCTGCTCCAGTGGACAGCCAAAGGGAAGCTTTCAGACGCTGGTCCAAGCTCTGCCTCGACGGAAAGCGAATCCTGGAGGCATTCTACGCCTTCTACCAACAGCAGCTCGGCAAAGGTATTTCCAAATTCTCCACTGAAACAGAGCAATTATCAAAAGCAGCTTGTTGTATTTTCAGTTTTATGCTAGGTTTCGCTTTGCTCGTCATCTGCAAGGGGACTAGGTTCGGGCATGAAAGAGAAGTGAGAATTGTACTTTTGAAGTTGAAGCTAGGGCAGTCCTGTGATCACCTTGCCACCTTGCAAAGCAGCAAATCAATTTCCAGACGTGAACCTTCAGCTGCCGCCCATCCTCGTCTCCGCCAGGCTGGAAGTCTCGCTTGAGAACATCGGCAGGGCCATCAAACGCCGGGTTTTTTTTTCTTTTTCTATTTCTCTTTAGATCTTAGGATATAAAGCAGAAATGAATATTTTTGTCCTAACGTTTGATACGAATTTAAACTAAAACTGGGTGATGGTTTTTTGAGCAAAGAAAATAGCCTGGAATTTGTAGCGGCAGCAGGAGGAAAGGAAGAGGCGTTTGGAGGTCAAGGCGGAAAAGAAGCGGCAGGTTTTTCTTTCTCCCTTCTTTTGACGATAAAGAACAAGAGAATAGCTTTTCGTGGCTCAAGCAATTCAATTTGAACTTGCAGGAAATGGAGGCAAAAAAGGCACTGGCAGAAGCCCTCAAATTCATTCGAGGTTGGCCAAAAGACAAGCTGTGCTGATTTGTTGAGAAGTTCTCGTTCTAAGGTCTCCGCAGAGGACCGAAAACCGAACCGAAAACCTCCACCCCCAAAAGCTCCAACCCCAAAGGTACAGTCCACTTTTTTCACTTCCAAGCCTGAAATTGAGACTGACTAAAATCATAAAATTAAATGACTCGAAATAAATTTGTTGGAAAATATTTTAGGAAAGAAGGAGAAAGCTGAACAGCCGCCATCCAAGAAGCCGAAACGCAGCCTTAGCTCCAAAGCCAAAGCGGCAGGTTTATTACCCTCTCTTATGCTGCAACAATCAACCTCAGCCTAGCTGTATTCGTTTCAGACAAGGAGTCGAAAGAGGAGAAGCAGGCGGCGAAGTCCACACGCGATTTGGCAGAGTTCAAGGTGCCAGATTTTTCCATTCCATTGAGATAGTCTTAGGCTTCCAAACTATCGATATTTATTTCTTTATATTTCAGTAAAAGACTGTCAATATCTTTTTTAGTTCACCCTTTCAAATACTGGTGTTAGAAAAAGCAATTAATTGAGGAGAGAATTGCAGAATGCTGAACAGTGGACGGTTGATGTGGAGCCATTGACGGCAGAGTCCATTGGTCCCGGCGCTCGACAGTGCCCCATCTGCAGCCACCAATTCGCCTACTCCAGCCTGCTGACCACTCACCTGCGCGTGCACACGGGAGAGCGGCCGTACCAGTGCCATCGCTGCGACTACGCCACCATCAGCGCCAGCAACCTCCGCAAGCATGTCCAGGGCAAGCACGGCCGCCAGCAGCAGTTCGTTTGCGATGAGTGCCAGTTCAAGTGAGCAGCCTTCTCTCTTTCTCAAATTTTGCTTCCCTGCTAATTCTTTTTTTGCAAGCATCGGTAAAAGTAGGTCAGAGTAAAGTGCAAGAATTTTAGGGTATAGCACAATTTTGAAACCATCAGATTTGTTTTCGCAATTTCTATGAGCATCGTAGCTTTAGGTCAGGAAAAGTGCAACAATTTTTGGGTTTAGCAAAATTTTGAAACCAACAAAATCTAATGTTCAGCGGTTTTTAGAACACCTTTGTCTGCTTAGTGGAACAGATTTTGCCACCCCATAAAGATGCGTTCATCAAATTAGCTAAACTTTTGGACAGTGCTTCGACAAATGCAAGTTCCCCTCTCTAGCTACAGCCTAAAAATGCAAAATCAACTCATTGGTTTTTTATTCCAAAGTGAAAAAAGTTTGAAAACAAAAATCGTTCAAAATACCTGTGTTCTGTCATTATAATTTCCTTACCTGTTTTGTAAGGATGAAGTTGTTTGAGAACTCCCTGGCGACAGAAGCTGTTGGAGCACTTGAACGTTCACTCCGACGAGCGGCCATTCGCATGCAGCCTGTGTCCTGCCAAATTCCGCCAGCAGAGCAGTCTGAGTCAGCATCGGAAGACGCACCGACCGGAGGAGCCCTTCGTCTGCCCCTTCAAAGACTATGCCGGCAAGCGCAAGGCCAACCTCCTACGACACCTCAAGCTACAGCACTCCCACTTCAAGCCTTGGCGCTGCCACCTTTGCCATCTAGACTGCCCTGAGCTCAACCCTCTTTTGGAGCACCTCAGAAGCGCTCACCCAAACCAGACTGGATCTTGATTTGTCACTCTGGCCTCTTTTGTTCAGCTTTATTATTAGTAGTGTCCAGCTAGTAGTGTCTATTTCAACTTTTTGGCAATTGTGTACATTTACTAATTGCTCTTCTTTGATAGTAGCTTTAAGCTAAGCAAAGCCTATGCAGTCGTCTCAAGACAAATTGTATTGACCAAGCCTAAGCCTTTCTTAGAGTCAGTAGACATAAGCCCGATTTGGTACCCCAGAATAAATGTACCTATATATGTTACCATCGGCATGCCAAAGTGGGTCTCTTTTCTCCAAAAATTGAAATTGCCTTGAGTAAAAGTCAAAGAAATAAAACTACTACTAGTGGAATCAGCTTCTTAGACATTTACATTTGCATTTTGTTTTCGCATTACGTTTTGTTTTGCTGAATTTTTTTGACAAAGGTATTTAAAGGTAAACAAAGGCAAAATAGCTAGTTTGTGTGCAATGCCAGAATGCATGAGCCCAGCTTACGCAGCTATTCCATCATCAGTTTCATTACTCTCTGGTCAGCCTCATGAACCGAAAAATTTTTCCCGTCAAGCCCAATATACAGCAAAAAGTATTTGAATGAAGGACCGATTTTGCGCTAAAGTTAACAGCGAAAAGCAGAGCTATGGTAGTCATAGTAGCTTTTAAAGTATGATGGTTTTCCGGTGTATCCCAGAATAATTTTCGAATAATTCTATCAAACATGTTTTGCAGAACGGCTGAAGAAAATGTTGCAATCTTACCAGAGCGCCATGACGGACGGACCTCAACGCATCAAACGAAGCCATTGAAATTTCGATGCCATATGCGTTCTTTTTTTCTCCAAAGTTAAGTTTAGTTTGATCTAGAGTTCATTCTATTGCGAGCAAATGTTTTAACCTGTCATAAGAGCTGTGCCAGTTTTTGTTCGAAATAACCACAAGCGTCAAATTGCCTGAGGGAGCCTTTGGCTTCGGGAAGCCTATTTCGTGAAGCATCATTGGGGCTCTTTTACTTGCAAATCGGCAGTGTTCCCAAAGCCAAACGCCACTTTATGCTTCCCAAACCAATGGCACACCAAAAAGCAAAAGGCAGAAATACGCATGTCATGCTTAGTACTTGAGGTTCGTATTGCATGGTAGTCTAGGCTGGAGAAAGGCTGCTCAGTTCTGTCAGACTTTGGCCGGCATCGAATGGAATACGTCAACGAAATGTATGTCAAAAGGGTGGGGTAGCTTGGGAGTTTTCCCTCGAATCTTCGACTACACCAGTTTCAATCTTCTGAATTCGCAAAGAAGCCATTCAATTCAAGTTCATTTTTGCCTGTATTTCCGGTTGTGCATGAAGAAATAGTGACCAAATGGGCCCCATCACTGATTTCCATAAAATTTGTTTCCTTAGTTACAGGGGAGGCCATTTCCCTACGGCTAACTTTAAAAATTTATTTCTCCAGCCCACAATAAGCTAGAAAGTTGAAATTTATTATGGAAGATGGACCAACCCTCCTTGGTTTGCATAAATTTTTGCGGCTTATTTCATTCAATAGGAGGAGAGAAACAGATGTAAGGCCACTCAAATATCGATGCACCTCGGCAATGAACTTTTTTCATCTAATTTTGAGGCTTGATTTCTAGCCATATCAAATCCGATTGGACCCAACATTTAACACAATCTAGGTCTAAGTGTCATTTACTTACATATTTTTTTATTTTTTGACCGCAAAGCGGGCCCGAAGTGTCTTCGCGGTCTATACACATGACCGACTTTTTGACTGTTTATATATTTTTTTGGCGTGACACCTTTGAAAATTGTTAAAAAAATTTCCATGTTGTTCAACTTTGAGATCTCAACCACTACTCAACCGATTTACAAAGCTCAAATTGCATCATTTTCCCAATGTGCTATTGTTAGCTGATTAAACTAGTCACTGCTTCCAAATCGCAATCCTAAATGCCTATTTTTACTATTTTAGCAATACAAATCACTTCGCGGTCCCATTGCGCTTTGCGCCATTATACTTGTTCTAGGTGCTCCCTGTGGTGAGAAACAGCTTTCGGAGTAAACCACACTTTTCTCCTTTTCGTATGGTTAAGACCCGGTTTTTGGTAGGAACCCGAATCCTATAAAGTGGGCCGGACATAAATTATTTGACCCCCTTTTTTTATTGCAGATATTGCAGTATTATTCACTCAAAATACTAGCATTATGATTATTGATCGAAAGCTAACAATTTTGCCGACCTGTCTGTGCCCTTGCTTTGTTTTGAATAAGCACTTGAATCGAAAAAAAATTCATTAACTTGCTGAATACCGAAATCTGAATTTTAGCTTAATTTAAAAGGGCCAGTCTAGCAGTAGATTGCTATAAAATCATAGAATATATAAAAAGGTGATTTTACGTCGAAGGCTGTTTTTTGACATAAGAAAAACCTAGAGAAACAAAAATTTATTTGCAAGTAAAGGACACTTAGACCTTAATTGTTTTAAATTTTGGGTCCAAACAGATTTTTTGATGGGGATGAGAAATGAAGTTTAGAAATCAGGCGAAAAAAAATCAGTCGAGGTGTATCGATTTTTGAGTGACCTTACAAAAATGACTGTTTCTCTGGTGCTACCCAATGATTTCAGCCGCAAATTAATATGCAAACCAAGGAGGTTTTGACCTACTTCCATAGCAATTTGCAACTCTGTAGCTTATTGTGGGCTGGAGAAATAAATTTTTAATTTAGCCATACGGAAATTGCCTCCCCCTGTAGTGGGCACCAAGATAAGCTTGCAAAGAATACTAAGATATTTGAGTTTGGAGTAATGTTTTGACAAGAAAATCTTAAAATTTCTGTGGGAAAGTTTCACTGCCCGTTTCTCCACTTTTCTACGCTCAACAGTGGAAGTAATCACTATAAATTTAAATTTAAAGAAATATGAAATACCAAGGGCGAATCTAGGGTTTTGGTTCGGGGGTGAAAAATTTGGTTCGGGGGGGGGTGAAAAATTTAGTTCAGGGGGTGAAAAATTTGGTTTGGGAGGTGAAAAAATAGCCTGTGGTTGTATGGCTATTATGGGCTTTGGCTCATTTCTGGCTACCACCCACTACCACCCTATTCACCACCCTAAATCCGCCCTTGGGCCTGACCTAGTTATTTCCCCTTTAAGTGATCGCTATGAAAGTTTGACTCATTGAGAATTGCAATTTCTAAAATCCGACTGAGGGCTTTTGGTCAGAAGTTAATTGCTTTGAAATAATAGAAAGTTTAAGGGAGAAAATGATACATGGTGCATTTCATTATTTTGGGAACTTTGATTATGGACACTTTCATATTTTCAGTGTGCTATCGCCAAAAATCGCAACAAATCGCCAAAAAGTCTCGAAAGTCAGATTATTCTTTGCGTTGTTTCTGTCGTAAACATCATCAGTGCGCCGTTTATATGCCTTTTATCTGCCGTAGAGCACAAAAACTTTAAAGAATTAGTGTGGGAAGTACCCAGAAGTGTTCGGGATGATCAAATGTTCTCACTAACTCTGCATAAGATGCAAATACGTAATAAGTGATGAGGACACTAAAACACGTTTCAAGCATTTGGCTAAGCCTAAGCCTAATCCTTCACCTTGCGATGCATTTCACTCCGTCTAGATGCCCTGGTCTAACTATACCCGCATTGGAAGGATCAAAGTTTGAGGCAGACGCTCCCGCCTATGCCTTTTCTTTTATGTTTTCCTCTCTTTTCTGGCAACAAAGCAAAAAGGCAAATGCAAGAGAAAAATGCAAATGCAACAACACGACGTTGGCGAAAAATGGCGAAATGGCAATGGCGAAAAATGCAAGTCCATGCGACGAATGGAGAACAGCTAAAATGACAGCTTTTCGTGCTCAATTCCAATCATTTAACACTCGGTTAGTAAAATATGGAAGGATCTGATGACGTAGGCCATGAGAAAAGCTGAGCAAGTTTGTCTCTAAGTGACAGGTTGAAGAAGCGGCGTTGGGATTTGAAAGAAGCCAGAGTTACAGAGTAAAATTATTTCGAAGCTGGCAAGGGCTGATTCATGAATGGGAAGGCGGGAAGACAAAAAAGAGGTCTCCTTAAATTTCCTCCTTGAAGGGTTTGGCACTGAGGTGGAACTCTCCTTTGAGTGCCTGAAGCAGCCGCATGTCTTTCGCTCGCAGTTGCTCTCGTCCCCCCACCACCTTAGCCATCAGTCCGCTTTCCTGCAAGTCTTTCTTTTCCCCACTCATTTTCAAAACGTTTATGCAAGTTTTCCAAAACTACAATTATTTTGAAAATTCTCCAATCCTAAATCCTCATTCATGGGTTATCCTAAACTGCAAAATATTAGCTACAATTAATGAAACCTGGAAGAGCTGAACTAGGTAGTCTTCGGAGGCGAACTGAAGCAGTTTGACTGTGTCTTTGTTCATGGTGTACGCCGTCTACAAATATTCATGAGACTTGCAATAAATTTGAATGCTGAAATAGAAAAAGCAAAAAAGCATATTAGCATAGAGCATTATTCATAGCATTAAAAAAACTAGGAAGGATAATTTCTCAATTTTAAACCATCCATTTCTCTTTTTTTGGAAATTATCATGACATTGATTCGCAATAGATGGTAACAAAAATATATTAGATACGCACTATTGGATGCTCAGTCTTATCGGCACTGCTGAACTGAAAGTTTTTGTCAGTCAAGCAGCTGAACTATTATATTCAGTGCGAAAGATGCAAACCGAGATTCGGCCCAGGATGTCCTTGGCCAAGCGGCTGAAGGGTGCTTTGGGGATGATGAGCTTGAAGCTTCGCTGCAGCTTCTTAATCTCCTCCTCCGCTCCATCTTTGCGCTGCCGCCGCTTTTTCACCTGCGCCTTTAGAGAAATGTGAAACCCGTTTTCTTCAAAAAGGAACCTTAGAGGTCTCCTTGACCTCTTGAATTTTCTTGGCCTTGGTGATTTTCTTGGGCGACTTCTTCGGACGGCTCATGTCTCTCAGTTGCTACTTTTTGAAAAGAAGGCTTTTACTGGCTAGGTTTGGCCTGGAAATATAGCTTTGTCTGTTTTGACACCTCTCAGCTCAGTTAAAATTATCGCGCTGACAAAAACCGAAAAGAACTCTGTGTCCAAAGGGTTTGCGAAAAATGAGAAAAAGAGGCCAGCCAATTTGCGCATTCAAAGTGGTGTTTGAATGAAGCCTCCAAGCGGAAGACATCTGGTTGGTACGTATGCTATGCCGGATGACTCAGTGACAGCGCTAATGAGATGCGCTGTTTTGGGAACAGCACACTTTTCCTTCCTGCCTGCAACCTCAAATGGAGCCTTCAACTGGCCTGAGAGAAGCTACTGCTAAGCATCAACAACTCGAACATTATCCTGATTCAAAACCAATTTTTTAAACGGAACTTAAGAAAGTCTGCTGCGCATAAACATGCTCTTAACATTCAAAAGCAAAAAATAAATAATGTAATTAAGAATTTAACTGCGTTTTTGCCAAATCTGATTAGCTTTCTGGTGTTGAATCGCTTATGGTGGTTGTTTTTTGTCCATAATATGTATAGAATTGAAACTCAAAAAAAATATTTTATATTAAACTATAATCAACTTACTCTATGCTGGATGCGGGTATAGTTTTTGCAATCTCATCAGTCCAACTTTATTCTCAAAATGATTTTTTGACCGCGGAGCGGCCCGAAGGGCCGCTCCGCGGTCTATAGAGGTTACTGAACTTTTGTCCTGATATATGCGAATATATATATAAAAGTATCTGGAAATGCTGGGAACGGGCGAATTCTCAACGGATTGGGACAAACTTTTTTTTCCCTGAAAGGTAATGCTATTTTAGGAAGATCTGGAGGGGTAGACCCGGAATTTGAGCATTTGAAACATTACTTTTTTGGGTAGAAAGGTTGAAAAATGGGGTATGTTGAGAAATGGCGAATTCTCAACGGATTGGGACAAACTTTTTTTTTGCTGAAAGGTAATAAAATTTTAAGAAGATCTGGAGGGGTGGAACAAGTCCCGGAGCATTTGAAACTTTACTTTTTTGGGTAGAAATGTTGAAAAATGGGGTTTGTTGACAAATGGCGAATTCTCAACGGATTGGGACAAACTTTTTTTTTGCTGAAAGGTAATAACATTTTAAGAAGATCTGGAGTGGTGGAACAAGTCCCGGAGCATTTGAAACATTACTTTTTTGGGTAGAAAGGTTGAAAAATGGGGTTTGTTGACAAATGGCGAATTCTCAACGGATTGGGACAAACTTTTTTTACTTGAAACGTAATAAAATTCTGCAACGTTCTGGATTTGGTCCCCAACCTTTTGAAACATCCCTTATTTGGGTAAAACTCGTAAAAGTTAAGACTTGTGAAGTGTTTAGCTCCGCGGTCACCTATTGCGCTCTGCGCCATATACTTGTTTAGTTTAACAGGTGTGTCACCTTGTAAGGTGTTCTGTAAGAATATTAAAGGTAGCAAACCACTACCACAAGCGTCACAAGCGTCAAATGAGCCATAAAATAGAAGAGGACGCCACAGATAGCATGAGTACCTCACCTTCTGGTGCAAGCGTGAACGCCAAACCAAGTCACCCCAGTTATCAAACACCTGCCTTCGCTTGACAGACCTGAGCTCGTCTTGGACCAGGAGTTCATGGATCAGTAGCACAGCAAAGCACGAGCTCTAGCACATTCTGTCCTGCGGCCTCCGCTACATTGAAAGTGTGGCCAGTGAAGCGCCACCGTGTCCGAGAGCTGCCCATGTCCCTACCTTCCCAAATCCCCCGCTTTCCTCCAACGCAACATCAGTCTTGCCTCAGTGCAACTGCAGCAGCGTGAGCGGGGTTGCTCACTACGTCTGTCAGCCCTACCAGCAAGAGTGAACGCTGATTGAGTCGGCGGCCAAATGCTCCGAATGTTTTACAGCTCAGTTTTTCTAGCAGTCAGTCTTCAAAATCACTAACGCCAGCCCAGCTTTTCAGACATCCTTGACAAGTGTATTTTTTGTGCATCATCGTAAATTACATTTGACTCAGAGTAGAGAATGGCAGGCAGACTGCGGAACAGTGGGCAGTGGCTGCGGAGCCATTGAATGCAGATTCTCTATGCAAAATTCATCGACAGTGCCCCCATTTATGGCCACTAATTGGTCTACCCTTGCCAGCTCACCTGTGCCTGCACACCACTGCGCCTATAGGTGTCCGTCATACTCGCTTGCTTCATCATTCTTACTATTTTCATTCTTACCAGCATCAAAACGTTGGCTCTGAAAAAACTACAGCAGGTTTGGGCTGTTCTAAAGATAATTTGAAACCAACAATGTTCAGCTGTTAGGCAGCTTTGCTTGCCAGTAGGAGCTGATTTTGATGCCTGCTAAGGGAAGGTTTAAAAAGTTAGCAATTGTTTATGAGTTTTTGGTGAATGCTGGCACCGCTTCTCTCTCTCTATCCAGCTTAGCTGAGCCAGAAACCGTAAATTGGCATTTTGAGCTTTATTCTACTGATTAATCTCATTGGCCACCATTGCAGCCGATACTGCCCTGACCTGAGCTCTCTTTTGGATCACATCAGAAACAATTGTCAAAGCGAGACTAGGTCTAGATTTTTCAGCCTCTTTTGTGCAGCTTTCTTATTTTTAGTGTCCAGCTAGTAGTGCTTTTTTACGCGCAGCTGCTCTCGATTTTCAAACAAAGACAATCACTTTGCAAAATACTGAATGAAGTTGCTGGAAATTTTTGGTTTCGTAAATGCCTTCCAGGTACTTGCCGCAGCTTTGAAAAATCAGCCCTTTTCAAAGGAGCTAATTCATGCAAATTGGGCCAGCCTCAGCTCCAAGCTGGCTTCTGGCATCATAAATGACAAAATGACATAAATGACAAGGCGTCAGAAATAGACGGCTTCAGAAGACGCAGCTTCAAAGGGAGGAGGGCTGATTTATCATTCGCCTTCGCAATAGTCTTCAGGAAGCCTGAAAATGCCTGGCCTGAAAATCCAATTTAGGTTAAACCATTTGTGACCCATTTGCCTGTTTTCATTAGCGCCTAGATGGCAAAAAATATTGTTTTACGATCCTAATAACAAGTGCCATCCACAAAACTTTTAAATGCTTCCAAATTCTTCCCTATTTTGTAATCAAAAAACTGGATGATTCGTTGATGAAATACAGGAAATTTGTCGGCCTAAGCACTGGTCTGTCAGTAATCACAAGAAAATATCAGCGGGCAATTATGCATCCTCTTCTACCGGGTTTCTTTCTTCCGTTGCTCAAGGTTCTCTTTTTATCGTTGCGTTTACGGTAGATCGGAAAATGAAAACAAAAGAATAGTGTACTGCTCGGTCGTCTGGGACAAAGGTGTTTATGACAGTGAACTCATGGGCTTCAAATGGCACGCAAAAGTACTGGAATTGTAAACTGAAGTCCAATTTCTGAAACAATATCGCTATGCAAAAAACCAATTCAGCCAGAGCCAAGAAAACCATTCATAGGACTCTTCCAGATCGAACATAAGCGCAGGAACTCATATTGGCCCTTACAAACAATTCCTTTTTGTCTAAAGCTGTTGCGCAGTCGCATTTGGGCAGTTTTGCACAGGAAAAGCATAGCTAATAGTAGCAACAGAAGCCTAAAATCTTGCCCTGACGAAGTGCCTGAGAGAAAAAGACATTCCTGACAGGCGGAGAAAGTGGAATCGAAGGAGTAGCATTGGGCAGATTCAGCTGGAAGCAGACTTTGACCGCGCCTTCTTGCCTGGTGGGCAGAAGGTGGTTTGGCTGGCCTGCAGTAGGGCAGAATGTGTAAGGAGGAGAAGATGGGAGGGGGAAAGAAGAAGAGAAGCCTGTTTCTTGGCCTTCTGTCGGCGCTGCCACTGCTGGTAGCCGTGGTTGGGGAAGGCGAGGTTCTTGTGCTGGTAGAAGACCAGGCTGATGCGCTTCGGCTCCCGCCTGTCCGGCTGCTTCAGCGCCGTGGTAGCGTGGAGCTCTTTTTTGGACACCTCAATCCAGCCTCCTCTCAGGGATTGAGCTGAAAGGGGACTCAGGAATACCTCGAAGGCAATCGAGCCGTGGCCGAGGGCGATTGCCAAGCCGCCGATCTGTGGGTCTTGGAAGGCGGCCTTGTTGCTGCTGTAGGTGGTGTAGAAACCTTCCGGCACGCACTCCGTCCCCAGACCCCCAGCACCACTGCACGGCCTCTTGTTGCGCCCCTCAAAGTACTGCAGTCTGAGAAAAACCTCTGAGGACAGACATCGATTGATTTTTAGCTATTTATTGAAGATATATTGATTTACTACGGAAATATTCAAACACCATGCACTCTGGCAGGACAAAGGAACCTTGCAGTTGGGCAGGGGATCTTTGCGGTAGCGCATGAGTAGAGGGTACTTGTTCAGCACTTCAAGCGACCCATTTGAGGCCTGAAAAGGATAACCGGGATAGGAGGATATATATATAGTGAGGATTGGGGAAATTTCGCAAAACAGAGTGATGGGCATAATCTCAAAAAACGTTTTTTACAATCAAAAAATTATTTTTACTGCATTTGTCATCTACATTTGCCCTTGATCTTTGCCACTGAAATTGAAAGAGCAGAGGCAGAAGAAAAGGCACAAACTTTTCTCTGCTGTCCAGTCTCTGAGCCAGCCTCGTCGCTCTTGGCAGGAATGTAGAGCGGAAGTACATGCAGCTGTTCATCCTCCGCCTTGGCCAGGCTGCGATTCTTGGTGAGGGAAACGATCTGAGGATGGCTGCGGATGAAAGAGGAAAGGGAAGGAATCGGGAGGAGGGAGCAAACGGCGGTGCAGCCGTTGGCCATGTTGAGCTTGTCGCGGTGGGAGTGGGTGGAGAAATCGAAGCAGGCAGCGATGCCAGAGAACGGGCCGCCCGGTCGTTTGCCCAGGCGACACTCTGGCGCTCGGTGGCTCAGCAGAGTCTGACAAATGACCAGTGGTTCAATTTATGAATTGAATTCCTGGTTTTTGCTCAAAATGAAACTTGAAATTGAATCAATAATCTTAAACCGACTTTCTGAAGTGAATTTAAAATAAAAGTATGTGAAAGAAAGAAATATTGCATGCAACAAAAGATACCTGGGCCTGGTAAGCAGCGGGAGAGACACGCTGGAGCTGATCAGCTACAACGTCCGCCAAAGCTTGCAGCTGATCTTCCACTGGTCGCTCCTCAAATCTTCTTCATTTAGATCACGCAACATATTTGCAGCTTTAGTGGGCTAACAAAGGATGGCTCAAGGAGCTTGAAGCGCTTGCAGGTGCGGGAGCGCGCGAACTTGCAAGAATTGAAGTACATCGACCTTCAAGATTTCTCAGCCGCTTTTACCTTGAAGTACCAGAACGAAAGAGAAAACGGGTGACCAAAAACCCCAAATGTCAAATAAGGATATTCTTTGGAAAGCTTAGAAATAGGTTCGGTTTAGCCTTGTATAAGTTTAGTGTAGTGATGCAAAAACAGCTTGAAAAAGTTCTGATAATTTAAATTTGCGACATAATATTTGACACCTAAATTGATGATATTTAAGTAATAGTATTATCGGTTGAAGCATCAATAATTTTCTCAAAAATTATTTTAGGAAAAGCAAGCAATTCAATTAGAAGCCAAAACTCATTTTCAAGAACCCATTTTTCAACGATATATTTATGGAACATAAATTTAAGTCTTGTCAAAAATTTGCTAAGTTTCCATTAAAACTATTAAGGTGGAATCTAATTCCTAGAAGGCGTCATGCGCAAAAACAGCCTAAAAAAGGTCTTATATTTGAAATTTGTCACAAAAATATTTGACCCCCAAATTGATATTATCTATGTTAATAGAATTATCGTTTGGAACATCAATATTTTCTCAAAAACTAGGAAAAACATGAATCATAAATGATGGTTTTTCAAAGAAGTCCAAAGGTTGCTAAAAGGTAACCAGGAACAGCCGAAGGTGTAGCTGGCCCCGGAGCTGGACTCCTGAAAACCCTGGCAGGCGCAGGTTCGGGCCTCATTCAGCGCACACTGCCGATCCGTTGCCAGCCCAGAAGTGGGAAGTATCTGAAATGTAGTCATTCTCTCGAAACGCCTATCAGGGAATGCTGGAGGAAGAAGCAACGGCCTTGAGCAGATAGTGGAGGTCGTCGGACTGCCGCTCCTCCAGTCCGTCCCAGAGGACAGTGAGAATGCAGAGCACTGCTGTGGCGCAGCGATGCCCTGCTCGCTCACGCACCAGGCACAATGCCTGCACAGAGCTGGCTCAAATTTTTTGAGAAATCTTTGGTTATTCAAGAACCCTGAACCCTGATCCTGAAAGTATTTAATGATATATTTTGCTATATTTGTGGATCTTGGTTACTCCTGCTTGGCATGCATGCTCTATTTAGGAATGCGCCCGCCATACGGTAAAACTAACTACTGCTCTTGCAGAAAATTAGCAAATAAGGACACCATACAATTTTTAGGTTCTTAGAAGACTTTAGGCAACTTTGGACAAAGAGGAAAACTTTTTTTAGACAAGACAGCTGGACTAGCCTTCTCTTTGTTTGAAGAGCGTCGGATGATCCACTTGGCCAGTGGACAGCCGTCCTGAGTTCGGCCCTCTTTCCCAGTGTAGACCACCTTCTCCAGCCGAAGCTCAGCGCCGCTCAGACCCAACCTATGCAACCAGCTCCTTTCTTTTCCTGCCCTAAAGACTGCAGACTTCCCCTGTCACCTCTGCTCAAAGATACGCCGAAGGGCCGCTATGGATGGCGCTGCTCCGAGATGGGTATAGTAGGGGCCGTCCAGCTGTTCACTCACTGCAAGAGGTTGAGGCTGAAGATGAGAAGGGAAGGATTGGATACAGTGATGAGCAAATGGAAAATAAATGTTGGAGAAAATGGAAACTGACCTGAAAAGTATAGATTGCCACGCTTGACCCCTATGCGCTCCGCTGAGGGACAGGGGGCGGGGCGAGAGCGCAGCGACTACGCTCCGGCTCCGGGGCCTCCACGGCCCCTCCGCCTGCGCTTCGACGCGGCGCTCTCGCCCCGCCCCCTGCCCCTCAGCTTCGCGAAATTTCCAGTCCAACATTCATTACTTCCATTTCCCATTTGCTCACCACTGATTGGCTGCGAAACCTTTGGCCTCCAAACAGCCGCACTGGTCAATCTTCTGAGGGATGTTGTCCTCTAGGCGGCGCTGGAGGGAGGAGAAGCTTTCGTAGCTCCCGTCGTGCAGCAGGATCCGCTTGCTCAGCGGACGCAGCTCAAAGCCCTTCTCTGAAAATACCAGAACTCAATTAAAATTGGACTGGAGCTGTGTGTCAGGGAGTGTGAGAAACGATACAGAGTTATTTGATTATTGACATCGATTGATTGATTGGTTATTAATTATTGATCGATTATTGACATTTATTTTTCTAAAACTACTATGATCCAGCGATTCATTTTCTCTATTGTGGTGAAGTAAACAAGGGTTCAGAGTTTGTGCTCCTATTGGAATTAGATTCCCAGATGCGTTAGAAGGCTTCCAACTCCATCTCTGCTTATGTTCATCGATACTGCATTGAACAGTTCGTGTCAGGCTTCAGAATTCTAGTTCCAACCTGGCTTCGCTGATTCTGGATGCGTTGGGCTGATGTATGACTTCTTGTTCCTCTCCTTTCGATTCTCCACTGTCTTCACAGCTCCGCCTATGCAAAAAGAGCCCAGATTTGTTAAGCGGCCGTCACTGCTTGGCATCGTTTGGGTTATTTTTTACGATCAGAAATTTCATTTTTTCTTTGCATGGCCAGCACATTAGAAACTGGTGAATCGGGAAATTGGGTTTAAACTGGTCAAAATTATGTGACTTAGATTTTGCGAAAACTATCAAAGTGCCCAATTTTGATAGTGTAAAATCTTCAATTGGGATAATTGCTCCCGGCATTAACATCAAAACCAAACTGATTTTATGCGATATTTTTAGTTTCAATTTTAGTTTTAGTCTACTCCCAATCAACCTAAGACTCTATGCGGTATTAAAAATAAAATGGGTACCAGATTTGTGTGAGCTGCGGACTGGGTGGCTGGGCTGATGCTGGGTGGGCTTTTTGATGCTGTCCGAGATCACCTTGTCTAGAAATTGGCGCGCGTACCACAGCTGCTCTTCCACAATCTACAACGTCTTTTTCATCCTTTGTCTGATAGGCACGGGGCAAAAGAGCAGAAACATTTTCGAGAGGCAGATGGCCTCTTCGATGCAGATGGGCGATCATCTCTGCCCGACTCTCCGTCCTCGCCTCGCACTTGGCGCATTTGTACTGAACCAGCTGCACCTGCACTCTCTGCCGTATTTTTCAAAAAAAAAATTTCATTCTGCAAGTTGCGGGCCAAAAATCCTGTCCTTTCCAATTTGCTTTTGCTAAATGAACGTTAGCGGAAACTCCGAGGTGCTGGCGAAGAATATGGGACTCCAGGTCATTCAGAGCCTGTTCAGAGCCACAGAGAAGGCAGACGACCATGGCCCTTTTCCCAGGAGGTTGTCGCAGGGAGTCTGTTGATAAAAAGAGGAGAGCCAACCAGCTCGCGCAAAACCCGCGCGCGTTTAACGCTCCTCACTGATGGCGCCTAAAACAAGGGCGGACGGGTGAGCAAGTGAAAATTGCCTTACATAATATTGGCTTTTAAATTCCATTTTAAAATTGAAAACAAGCTCAATAGACACAGATTCACATTTTTCTTTAAATTTTGTGCCATAGCTGGTTCACAATTTAGAATAATATTTTCTTAACTGTCTAATCAGGAAGGCGGAAGAGGCCATAAAATCTACTCAAGCATGCGGTGTTTCAATTTTTTGATAAACTTTCTGTGCTTGTTCGTTTCTAAGGGCAAGTGATGACTACCATTTACTTTCTCTGAATCTTTTGAGGATTGCAGAACAGCAATACCGATGAAATAGATTAATCTGATGCCTATGAATAAATTTCTGGAAGCAGGTTTATTCTTGCTATTAATGAGAGTGACAGTCCAAAAGTAATAGTAAGTTCTCTTTGCCGCTTTGTGTAAACCGTAAGGTTAACCATAACCCGTTGGGAAATAGCCTAGGTATAGGATAAGAATCGCCAGCTTAAATTCATTCGAGACAAGGAGATTCGGGCATAAGAATTCCATCGATCTTTTCCAGTTGCTAAAGTAGCAATGGAAATCGCCTGTACCCTAGCTAAGGTCAGGAGCCACTTTCTCGCCTGCTCTGGCCAACGCACAATGATGGAGAAAAACTAATAACCCCGCCTCACCCCCTCCAAAACAACTGCAGACTTTATCAAACATTTTCTAGTCTAAGGGAGAGGAGAAGCTCTTGAATTAGATGTCACATAAGCTCATCGGAAGTCTCCATTGATTGTTCAGCCTTCCCACCCTTTATCCATTGCCAGAGCAGGGATAAAACCTTGAGGCCTTTCCAACTACATGTCACCACCTTGAAAATGCCAAAGCAACCAACACTTCTAAGGCTAAACCGGTTGAATGGAGGATAAAGTGTAGAATCAACAGAAGATGCTCAGTGGTGAGTTCGATTTGCAGCGGGTTAGTTAAGGGTGGCGTTTAGAAGTCGCGGGTTTAAGATAGCCCAATCCATGACATTAGCGTCCAGCAAGTAGGATGGTCACTCTTTGGATACAAAATCAGTCTTTGCAGAGAAGGCACTTATGGGAGGACTTGGCTAGTGTGGGAAGACGCACTGTCCTGCTGCTACACAAAACGGGTGCCGTTGGGGAACGGGCGCATCTGCAGTTGATGCATTGATGGCTTCAGCATGTCGTTTTGCTAGTTTGCTTGCTTCACCTGCAAATGCCAGTTGCGGCTGACTCGTCTGAGAAGACTCGGCTGACTCCATAATGTTTGGAGGCTGCTGTCACAGTGGAACGTGGCAGGTAGATGGTACAGGTTGTAGGACAGAAGGACCCAGGCGAACGATGCCTCGGCACAAAGTACACAAAACAAGCCCACTGTTTATAAAAAAGAAGAAATATTGTCAGCATTCTCAATTAACCTGAATACCAATCAAGGTTGGGTCTACTTGTGCGCCAATTTGCAGCTCTCTATACTGTGTCTTTTCCTTGGCGAGAGAAATTCTAGGATCAGGTGTACGGATGAAACGGACTTCCTGTGTTAGCTGAGAGGATGGAGTTAAATAAGGCTAGAAGGCCACTTCCATCCACCCTTGTGACTCTTATGGAAGAGTAGCTGGATGTAAGTAAGACTCCCAATTTCAGACCTGACTACATAGCCATTCATGCCTCCTACTCGCAGGTCTGACGTTTCGTTAACCAAATATGAAAGCTTAGCCAGTGCCCTTTGACAGGCAAATGATGACCATAAAGCATCTGTTTTGAGGCTAAGCCGATGAAGTTTTAAACTCTGATGCCTTTGCAATGAACTTTTTATTTGACATAAGAAAAACCTGATATCCAGATTTAAATTCTTTGAACCGGATAGCAGTTTTTTTAGCTTCTGCATTATGTTACCTTTCATGCAATTTCGCAGCATGCACATTAAGAACTGTTGCTGGCTCCACTTCCTTGGCTACAGTTGTTCGTCCATCTCTGCCCTCATTCACTCATCTACCTAACAGCGTAATTGTCCTGCTTAACGCCTCCTTCTAAACCATTTTGGCCTTCCAACTTGCCTTCAATTTGTTAATGGTACCAGGGCTCCAAGGAAATAAGTTTGTTTTTCCATATTTTCAGCAAGAAAAAGTCAAAAATAACTGCTCGCTGGAGCTAGCAAAAGGTAGAGAAAGAGTGTTCGATTGGTTGCACTGCCTCCACCTCAACGACAACTAATGGCGCTCACTATAGCCAGCTTTGATAAAATGCTGATGTAGGATGAACTTCGCTCTGGAGCCTCAACCGGGTCAGAGGCAGACTGGGCATGCCTTTCAGTTCCAGGCTCGATTCGAAAAAAGATAAAAAAAGATTGTCAGAATTCTCAATTTTTTAATACTAATTAAGGATCAGGTGTCCGGAAGAAGCGGCCTCCCTGTGTTAGCTGAGAGGATGGAGTTAAATAAGGCTAGAAGGCCACTTCCAGCAACCCTTATGACTCTCATGGAAGATTAGCTGGATCTAACTAAATAAGTCTCCCAATTTCACACCTGACTACATAGCCATTCATGCCTCCTACTCGCAGGTCTGACGTTTCGTTTGCCAAACATGAAAGCTTAACCAGTGCTCTTTGGCAGGCAAATGATGACCATACAGCTGGGTTTTGAGGCGAAGCCGATGACGTTTCTAACTCTGATGCCTTTACAACGAACTTTTTTGGCATACGAAAAACTGGTAGCTGGTTCCAAATTCTTGGAACCGGATACCAGCTTCTTTCTTGAGCATCTGCACTATACAATACCTCTTGTATTATCTTTCATGCAATTCCGCAGCTTGTTTATGAAGAATTGATACTGGCTCCACTCCCTTGGCTCTTGCTCATCCATTTCGCCCCTCATTGACTCATCCACCAAACAGCGTAATTGCCCTGCTTAGCGCCTCCTTCAGGCGATAAACCAGCATGGCATTCCTACTTGGCTTCAATTTGTTGATGATACCTGAGCTCCAAAAGAGTAACTATGTTTTCCCATATTTGCAGCAGCAACACGGTTTTCAGCAGCCATGAAATAATTCATTAAAACTCCTCAGTATTCAAAAAATTTAAAAAGAAATTACACAAATAACGTATTGCAATAATGTTTTTTGACCATAAATCCAGAACTGGTCAAAATTATGCCAAGCACGAAAACGTCCCAAGCTACCACTCAGAGGGACTTTCATACAAAAATCAGCCTCCTTCGTTATGCATGCTAGACTACACTCCGGGGCCTCCGCACCAATGCTCTACGGCCTGCGAAAGCTCTGACTGCCCTGCAATCCGCGGCAGGCGGCCTTTGGCCGCGAAAAAATTCTTGCTCTTGACCTTCATGTGAACATATTGTTTCTAGTTGTGTGATTTCTTAGCTTTATCATTCGCGCTTCATTTGCAAATGAGCAAAAATCTAAATCGATTAAAAGTGTAAAGCATGATTGTGAAAACTGCAGTTTAGCTGACAAAACTGCGTGACATGAAAAATATATTCTTTCCACATCAACAATATTGTGCAAATGCGACTTTGATAAAGCCTGGCAATTCTCCGTATCAGATAGTTCGTTTTCAATAAAGCTTTAGAATTCCTTAAGCCAATCGCTTCCCTTGGCATTCATTTCTCCCTTTCCCCCTTGCATCTATCCACATAGCACCTTTCTCGGGCACAGTATGGCGGCATATGCTAAGTCTATTCTATTCTCTTAGAGCATTTTGTTTCAGGTATAGTAGGTTTGCAGCAGGCTTGTTCGCTTGCCACCTATGAGAAGCAGCCCCCCTCAGTGGCGGATATTGGGGGGGGGGGGGGGAAAGGGGGGAAGTTTCCCCCCCCCCCCGAAATGATTTGGGGGGGGGAATTCCCCCCCCCGAAATTATCAGGAAGGGAGGAAATTTTATCGCTTTAGATAGAAAATGTAAAAAAAATTTTGCGCGCTTCGCGCGCATAGACATAGAACCTTACATGGTTTCTTTTCTTTGATGTTTCCTTGAATTTTTGGACTATATTGTTGAAAATATGGCAAGCTGCACGCGTAAATAAAAATATTTCGCCAAAATTAAAAAATTTGTCATCTAAAATTGGCAGTCAAGGTAAAAAACAATGGTGAAAAAAATTGCTCTTGGTAAAAAAAATTTTCCTGCGCGCTTCGCGCGCAGGTTAAATGCTAATTGTCAAAAATTTTTCCCCCTATTCCCCCCCCCGAAATTTTACAGAATATCCGCGCCTGGCCCCCCTCCACTACCTTCCCCGCCGCGGTGAGCCCCAACTTGCCCTTTGTCTGGCCGGCGGCTTTCAAACTCCTCTTCACCATCCCAGCTCTGGCCCACTGGTTTGATGAATCGGAAGACGTCGGACGTTTTTGAGACGCGCACTGCCAACGGCCTTAGTCTCACTTGTGGCTTCACCTTTCTCCGGGGGGAAATGATTACTTCTACATCTTCCTTTATTTGTGCTCCGAGAAGGTGGTCAGCGAACCGCCTCTCTGTCCAGCTCTGGACTGCCGATGCTCTGCAAGTGCAGCACGACTCGCCTCTGCATCCTCCCCAGCTGCTTTCAGTGGCGGCTTTCCGGGCAGCCCAATTCCAGTGCCTAAGGACGCCTCACCCTCACCTTCCCCACTGACTGGACCGCCACCCTGCTCACTCCCGCCCCTCATCCCCTCCACCGCCCATCATCCGCCGCATGCTGGACGGCTGAGCCCATGAAATGAATACAGGACAAAAAGGGCTACGTTTGGAAATCGTTTCCTAACCTGCATTGTTAGGAAAAGAATAGCCAAAACCTGCCGCTGCACATTTGAATGCACAGTGAATAGTTGAGATGCTGAGGTTTTGAGAGAATTATTTTTCTGTTTGTGTTGCAATTTTTGGCAGTTATATTTGTGCTTTGAGTCATCTGTTATCAAACCCGTTCTCAACTAGCAACTGAGCAAGCAGTATCAAACAGAATCTATCTTAGCGTTAGTTGCTAAAGTCTATCCTAATTATACTGCACAAAAATTTGTTCTTATTGAAAAGGCTTATTGAGAAAGCAGCAATCAACTTCGAAAGGCTGATGAAAACACGAAAACACAAAAAGCTGCTGAAAATAATGTCAACAATAAGCAGCAATTTGATGCACGAGCAATGAGAGTGATTTGTTCAAACAAAACTAGCGAATGGAATACTCAGGCACTGGAGCGAAGCTTATGAAGGCTTTTGACATGCTCCAAGAGCTCATCCAAGTCTAGCAGGTCCTCGGCGCAGGTTGGGCACTGCCAAGGCTGAAAGTGGGAGTGCTGCTGGCTGAGATGCCGACGTAAGTTTCCCTTGCGCTCGCTGGCGTAGTCCAGGAAGGGGCAGAGGAAGGCTGTGGCCGCGGCCTTGTGAACGGCTGCGTGCTGACTGAGACTGCTGGCCTGGCGGAAGCGGGCCGGACAGAGGCTGCAGGTAAAGGGCCGCTCCCCCGAGTGCATGTTCTGGTGCTCTTTCAGTTTGTGCTTCCATGCAGTGCTGCAATATGAAATATGCTTTCTTGAGCTGCCATTGTGGCTCAGTCTAGCTTCAGCCACATTCGTTTTTCAAAACCTGACCCTAGCTGCTCCGGAAGAATGACTATAATTGTCATCCAAATATGGCCAGAAAAATTATGCTAAGCTAATTTCTTTTTTTTCTCAGTTTTAAAGCTAAATTTTAACTGCGGGAATTCAAGCTCATCCTTTTCTAAGCAGCTGGGGCCAGGTTTTGAAAAAGGAATGTCGCTGAAGCTAGACTGAAACAGAAGGACAGCTGATGAAAGCAACAAGGTGATAGAGGAGTGAGCAATGGGAGAACCTAAAGGAGCAGTTGGTGCAGGCATGCTGTTTGGTGTCGGCGTGCTTGGCCTCGTGCTTGTGGAGGTTGCTGGCGCTGATGGCGGCGTAGTCGCAGTGGGCACAGCGGAAGGGGCGCTCCCCCGTGTGCACGCGCAGATGCACCGTCAGCTGGCTGGCGTAGGCGAACTGATGGCTGCAGATGGGACAGACGCGAGCCCCTGGGGCGATCGATTCTGCCGTCAGTCGCTGAACTTGCACCACCACTGCCTCAGCTGCTGATGCACCTAAATATTGAGGATTGAGGAGCAATGTCTTGTGCTTGGCTGATGGTACTAGGCAAACCTGCAGTTTGGGCATCGGACCTCTGGGGCTTTGCAGGTGGCGCACCAGTTCTGTCTTTGCTTGTGGGGTTTTTTCGATCACCTTAAAATTTTGACAGTAGGCGGAAGGAGAAAATTAGTTTATGGGGTGGGAAATGGAAAACCAGAATCTTTGGTTTTCGGCTCTTTGGGGGTTGAGGTTTTTGGTGGACCCGTTGCTTGGCGCAATCCTAGAAGAGACTAGATTGGACTTGAAGAAACAGGCATTCGACTAGATCTACTAGCAAACCTTTGACAAATTTGAGAGCTTCTGCTGCCTCCTTCTTGTTCTTTTCTTCTTTCTTTTTCTGCAATCAGTTATCATGTCATCATTTGAATGAAAGTAACTTTGGAGGAATGCAGAGATACCCAAATTTTGGCGATTTTTGCGCTCGTCTCACGTTCTAGCTCAAGCTGTGCTGTTTGCAAATAGCTTGGAAGTGGAACGTCCAACCCTAGTAAACAATTGAGCTATTAACGACAATTAAGCGCTAATTTACTGCTATTGCTATTCCGGGAGTAAGAAAATTATAAAAAGTTCTATCGTCTACACCTATAGGCATGGAAAAAAGAATTTGGCCAAACCTTGACGCTGGTTTTCTAGATAGTCGCGGTAGAGTGAGCTCAGAACCTCCTTAGCACCTTTTCCCATCTTAGACCACCGTCTGTAAACTCCTTTTTAGTCAAGAAATTAGGGTTTCACGACAAATTCATACCTTGCAGTGAAGAACTCACGAACGTCTCCAGAAGCTAGACTCATTGTTGTACGGAACTTTTTTCCAAGGTTGCTGAAGATCAGACTGAAAAGAGGGAGCATAAAAAATAAGCGCCTGCTGTGAAGCATGCTGTCAATTATTATGTGCACAGATTCGGCTGTGTTAATAGACCACCTGCAGTGAAGGTACAAGGCATTTGCGCAAAGCTGGAAAATCTTAAGCCATATCTCAAAATGATTGCAAACAAGAAATGCATCAAATTTCAAATCAGAAATAAAAAGCACCATCGGCAAGCAATAAAGTGAATCCTTTTTCTCCCAATAATCAAGTGCAATAACCAATAACAAATTTTCATAAAAGGCCAAGTAACCTAAAAAAAATTTGCGCTCCACGCATTAAGGGCAAATTTAGTCAAAATTTGCCAGAAGTATTTGTTTTTTTTCAATTTGCCAAAGAAGTCTTAAGTTTGTTTCACATTTCATTGTTTTATAACCAATTAGCCAAAAAATTGGGCTTTGCACAGTATTAGCAAGCTGAATCAAAATTTCAAGTTTTAAAAGCAAACTTTTTTCGATACATTGGAAAATTTGCTTCATAGATATGTAAATGAGTCAGACTTCAGTTTTCTGCACATGTTCCCCCTCATCAGCACAAGAGCAATTCGGAAAATTGGAGTTTGTCAAATTTTTTAGCAGGACCAAAAAGTACTTTCAAGGCCCAATGAATTAATTACCTTTTTACATTAAACATGCTTTTTTTTACATGCGTAAATTGAATTTTTACATTAAACTTCGCTTTTTTGTCTAACGCCTTCAAATAGTTCGAAAAAATGAATAACGCGTTTGCTCGACTAAAAGACTGATAGATTTAAGGAAAATTGAAAGATGGCACTTCTACTTCTACATCTTTCCAGGATTCTCGGACTGGCCATTGAGCCCTGCGATTATCCACTGGATGAATGTGCCTGATATGGGCCAAAAAAGAGGACTTTGTGGAACCGACCAACTGGCTGCTGCTTCTACTGTCCAGAGCGCCGTTTTCAAGTCACTTAGTTTTTCTGCTTATTTCTTCGTTTCTGCCTTTCTACTCCTTTCTTGGAGGATGAATATAAACAATTCTGGACGTCTGAATCTAAACGGATAGCAGTTCTTTGTATTAACATCGGCCAATCTATAGTTTGACATTTTCAAGTTTTAGCAGTAACAAAGACATTCAATATTACTGTTTTCTGAAAACTTTTCAGGCAGTGAAAATGACCAGACGCATGGTAAAAAGGCAGTTGTATAGCATGCCTCAGTTTTGGCACGGGGCTCATCTGAGCCAACATCTGGGATCTCAACGCGCGCTTGGCATCCTTTGAGGCCTCCACAACTCACAGTGCACATCTGATGCTGCATGAACTTCACGCCTCTCCCTGCTTTTAGCGCATCTCTCCTTTCAGACCAGAAATATTTGAGCTATTTCAATGCTTAGAACCAGTGCACTATGCTAAGCGGTGGTGGTATCAATCCCAGCTTATCAGTTACTTTTTTGAGCTAAATTGTTTTTGCCAAAAGTCGCCAGGACATAAGAGAAGCCAATAAAGGTAGCAGAGGGATAGAGTAAAAGAGATGAGACGAAGTTGAGGCCAGAGAAGGATGGAGAGTGCGCGGGAGAAAGCACGGAAGTTGGGGGCCTGGGAGGTTCGGCCTGGTCTCTGGCTGAGCGGAGCTGGGCTGGCTTACCGGACAGAGCTTCTCCACCAGCTGGGCATCCAAGCCGTTCTTTGCCTTCTCAGCGGCCGCTCCCCAACTGCTTCCATTCCTTCCATCATCACTCGCCAGGTTCATTCTTCCCTTCACCTTCCTCATCGAATATTCTCAAACGCAGCCTGGAGCATTCTTTGGTTGATAGGGATTGATGATGATGCTTGAATGCTTTCTTGTGCTTTATGCTGTTTGCGCCTCAAATGTTTGATCAGTTCATAGGAAAGAAGTGAGGCAAAGTTTAGATCGCTGTGGAAGACAGTCCAGCCACCTGCCTACTGCTCCACTTCGAGGACTGCATCCAGTTCATTCATCGGAGCCTCGCGCAGCATTGCCCCGTCCTCGTCCATTGGTTATCCAATTTTGGCCAATATCAAGTCTCGCAAAGGCTTGACTTCAAGCAAAGTTTGACTCGAGGTTATCAGTGATCAGATTGTTTGATCCACGGGCATCAGTTACTTTTAGACTGCACTTCTTAGTGCTTAGCAGATAATAATCTTTGAAAACAGCATCTCGAGGCTGAAAAAATTTTCCAGGTAGCGGGTAAATGTTAGGAATTGTCATTAATTCATTCATTTTTTTTTAGTTTTAAAATAGGATTTCAATAAATTGTCACACGCATACTTTATCTTCACAGAAGTACTGCTAAATCCATGACAACTCCTTCAGCCAGCCAAATAGGGTATGGAATTTGCAGCCACAAGGGCCAGTCTCGCTCGGTGACGGTGCTGGCGGCCTACCTGATGATGTCTGAAGGCCTCAGCAAAGACGCTGCCCTCTTCTCCATCCGATCCTGCAACCCTCAGGCCAAGTTCATCCATTACTCTATTTCCCATAGAGCAGATATAATTCGAAAATAATTTGTATGCAATTGAACACTTGGCTTCTCAATATTAACTTCACTTTACTGGGTGCCATGCCACACACAACTGATTTCGGGCAGCATTTGAATTTTCGGAAAATTGCCAAAAAATGTAAAATTTACGACACTAAAACTTGGAAAGTGGTATATTATATCCCGGAAAAATAAAATATTTATAAAACGCATCAATTACCCGCTTTATGACCTCGTTTTCTACACCTGATTATATTGAGGCCAAACTGGGGCTTTATGGATCAGCTGGCCGATTGGCAGCGGCAGTGTTGCCAGCAACGCACCTCCTCCTACGGCAGCCATCTCCAGCCCAACTTCTCCTACGAGGCCCAGACACTAGGTTTCTCCTTTCTGCTCTAATTTGTGAACTGAAAAACCTTTAAGAGCCATTTTACATAAGGCTTTAGATAAATGACTCAGAGGGCTGGAAAAGTCAAATTTTGAATTTCGTATTTTTTGCCAGGGATTCATAAAGAAGGTTTTTGTGATCTCTATGCCGTTTTCCGTTTTGAATTTAGTGCCCTTGAAGTCGAGAAATAAGCAAAAATGTAAAATGACTCGAAAAATTTTGGCTCATTTAAAGAATCGAGAGTGTGTCTCCTATTTTGGCTGATGGTGACCCACAAAAAGATAGTTACCCCTATGTGTTATACCTCGTTGAAATTGCAAAAAAATTTTGAAGCTTCTACAGGTGAAAAACATGAGACATCGACTGATTTTGCCACGGTGGTATCACTTTTATGTCAAAAAAAGGTTTTTAACTTTGGTCAAAAAAGACACATTTTTAACGATTTCTCCAAATTTTAAACAAAACTCACCCCACGAGACCATAATATTCTTAAACCTTGCATCATTGTGGTCATTTTGATACCCAATATGTCCTATGTTCATCTTGCCTCAAAAAGTTATTCCATGAAGAATCAAAGAAATCAAAGAAACGCCCTATGTTATAACATACGGGCCTGTCGGAAAGACATCAATTGGGCACTAAAAAACTTCCAGTTCAGTTTGTGCTTAAAACTGGACCATTTCCATTTCAGGGCTGGTCAAACCAACCCTTAGGCAGGTAGTGATGCAAAAATATTTTTGGTCAGCTATAATTTTTTTTGGAAAATGTCCCGAGAATGGGTAATGGTTAAGATTTTGTCCTATGCTATAACATAGGCAAAAATTGGCCAAAAATTTTTGGTGTTGGAATTTGATTTCAATGCCCTAAATCAATACTACTAACTCAAATACACCCAAAAATATCATTTTTATGGCAAATTTTGGTGTATATTGAAATTCACAATTTTTAAGATTTTCTTCATTTTGAGCCAAAATATGTAAAAATATTTGGAAACACAAATTTTCAAAATACACCAAAATTTGCCATAAAAATGATATTTTTGGGTGTATTTGAGTTAGTAGTATTGATTTAGGGTATTGAAATCAAATTCCAACACCAAAAATTTTTTGGCCAATTTTCGCCTATGTTATAGCATAGAACAAAATCTTAACCATTACCCATTCTCGGGACATTTTCCAAAAAAAAATTATAGCTGACCAAAAATATTTTTGCATCACTACCTGCCTAAGGGCTGGTTTGACCAGCCCTGAAATGGAAATGGTCCAGTTTTAAGCACAAACTGAACTGGAAGTTTTTAGTGCCCAATTGATGTCTTTCCGACAGGCCCGTATGTTATAACATAGGGCGTTTCTTTGATTTCCTTGATTCTTCATGGAATAACTTTTTGAGGCAAGATGAACATAGGACATATTGGGTATCAAAATGACCACAATGATGCAAGGTTTAAGAATATTATGTTCTCGTGGGGTGAGTTTTGTTTAAAATTTGGAGAAATCGTTAAAAATGTGTCTTTTTTGACCAAAGTTAAAAACCTTTTTTTGACATAAAAGTGATACCACCGTGGCAAAATCAGTCGATGTCTCATGTTTTTCACCTGTAGAAGCTTCAAAATTTTTTTGCAATTTCAACGAGGTATAACACATAGGGGTAACTATCTTTTTGTGGGTCACCATCAGCCAAAATAGTAGACACACTCTCGATTCTTTAAATGAGCCAAAATTTTTCGAGTCATTTTACATTTTTGCTCATTTCTCGACTTCAAGGGCACTAAATTCAAAATGGTAAACGGCACAGAGTTTACTAAAGTCCTCTTAATCATTCCCCAACTATGAATTGGAAATCCAAAATTTCACTTTTCCACCGATTTCTAAGGTCTTATGTAAACTGGCTCTTAATTCCGTTTTTTATTCTATTAGTATCCTCTTTATTGAGTTAACAGAATGATATTGGTCATTTTTTTGTTCATTTTTTGTTCTTCTTGGCACTGTCCGCTGCTGGGGGATCAGTCGAGCTCTGCCTCAACTTTTGATGGTCTTTACTGTCCCATAAGGCTTTGCCGCAAATGTCAAAGCTAAAACGCCCAGCATCGTTGTGTTTAGGTTTTGGTAAAGACTTAAGCTTTTGCGCAGGCTCAGGCTGATTGGTGCTGAGACACAAGTGAAAAAGCTTATTTTGCGAATTTGCCACAAAGACATGCAGGAATTTCGCTGGCAATGCAGGCAGTGGATTTTCGACGGTGGAGATGGAGCTTGGCGCAGTGATGGAAGACGTGGAAGGCCTGAAAGCCCAGTTCGCCGACCTCAGACGCTCCATCAACGCCCTAGAGCGGGATCACGCCCAATGCTGGGTTGCTTTTGATTCCATGTTTTAAATGATTGAGTTGTAAAAACTCGAAATTAGCCAGAGTGAATCGCTCATATAATGATAGAATTCCCGAAATAAGTGTACCCAATATTTTAAGTTGGAATCCGCGAAACTGGGAGCAAATCAGTCGAAGATGAGCGCCAACATCGAGAACAATTTTGTCTGATAATTTTCTGATTTCGATTGACGTATACATGTTTGCTTGCTTTGCCCATTTCTACAGGCTTTTGTTCTGAAGAGCGATTGAAATTCAAATTTTCAATGTGAATTTTTAAATGTTCAGCGCAAAGACTGCATTGAATTTTGCCACAAACTAATGATGAGAGAATGTCAAAATGCGTCGGGTCGCGCACAAATGTTGTCCAATTTGTCTTATGCTTTCTGTTTGTACGCTTGTCTCCACAATGCGTATGCTCAAAAATAGCTATTTTGCAAAAATTGATCTTAGTTTAGTCTGTTAACATATCATTATTCCCGTTTTATGATGCATATCTCTAAATTGGAGGTTGGAAGTAAAAAGTTTATAAGGTTTTGCGCAGAGATGAGCAACCTGTCGCTTGTTTTGTTTCAGCTGAAACCACGCGTTTTTTATCTCTTCACCTATGTCCTAAACAATTTAACAGAGAAGTCGGTACAAATCAGCAATGGAAGCGGAGAAGACAGCAGGCATCGTCTACCAATGGATGCTTGATCGAGTGGGCAAATCAGTTGCGGACCAGTTATTTCAAAGCAACAAGATTGATACAGTCAAGGTTTTCGATTGCCCCCCTTAAAAGCTTTCAACCAAAAAAACCATATATCAATTTCGACTTTCAGCTAATTTAAAACTGTACGCCATAAGGCTTAACCGCAACCAATGATTGAGAAAATCGAAACGTGAACCCTTATCCGTGTTGTGCTATGAATCCTTTAAGTTGGATCCATATTTGAAAAATACTGATCCATACTGAAGCTTGATAAGCTGAGAAAGAAAAGTCTTAGGCGGATGTGACGCTGGAGCAGCTGATCAAACATTGGCACTCTAGCCAAGCCGGCTACGAACATCCTGATCCACAAAGGTTCTTCAATCCAAAGCGTATCGTAAGAAGCTGGAAAATTTGCAGGACAGTGCAATATATTCATAGGTTGATATTGTTAATCAAAAAAAACATTGTTATATGCCTTATTTAGCCCTAAAATTTATCAGAATGAGAACTAAGCTCTAAAGGTCAAATGCGTTTAGGACCACGTCCACCGATTTGGCCGATCTTTTGCGTGTGGTTAGGGATTGGAGAAGTAAGCTTGCCCGCCGGGTTATGCCGTTTTTTCACCTTTGATTAGAAATTTTGAGAAAAAAATACAAAATTTCTTGTTGAGAAAAGAGAAAAGTAGAAAAAATTCAAGAAAAATTCAATTTAGATTTTTCTTTAGCAGTGGAAGCAAAAAACTAAAATCAGAAATTTAAGCCAAAACATTAGCCAAAATCGATGTTCTGTGGCGCGCGCACACCAACAACAAAAATGATCATTCTTGGAAGCTTTTGGAGGTTTTTCAGATTAATTTTTTTCCGTATTTTGAACCCCAATTTTTGAAATCTACGGCCCAAATATGACTCATAATAATAACAATTACTCCATATTAATAAAAAAATTTTAACGGATTTTTATCTCACCATCCAGTATGAAAGCAAAATTGATAATGTCATCTAATTGGCACATTGAGAATGATGACATTGAAGCAGGTGTGAGGTGGAGGAAGTGGAGGCAGGAAGGAGCTGCGTAGAGGAGGCCAATTGGGAGACGGTGGACGAGGAGATGGCGATCATGGAGCCAGTGGGGCGGAAGGAGGCAGTGAAGGAGCGTCCGGCCAAGCACTCCTGTCCTCAGTGCAGCCAGTGCTTCAAAACACCCGTCGCCCTCAAGGAACACCTCCAGACGCACGAGCAGGATGCTGGCTGCACCACCGACAAGGTCCCTATTTTAGTCTCATATCAGCGGCTGAAAACTGGTCACGAACAGACAAACTTTTTATTATCATTTGCTTTTACAAAGTTTTTGCGCGGCCGCAGGCCGCCTGCCGCGGAGGGCAGGGCAGTCAGAGCTCCGGAGGCCGTAGGGCATGGGTGCGGAGGCCCCGGAGCGTAGCCTAGCATGCGAAGCATGCTAGGCGAAGCGTAGGGGCCGTAGCACCCGTGCCCGGAGGCCGGAGGAGCTCTGGCGCCCTGCCCGAAGCGGCGGGCGGCCAAGGCCAGCTTAAGCAGTTACCCCATTTTTGCGTCCGTCTTTCCGCATATCTTATATAATACGGGTGATAATATGAATTGTGCACGCTGGATTCTAATCAAATCTTGGCATGCGATATCATTTTGGATAGATCTCAGTGAGTTCTGCAACATATATTAGGCGCACTGTGCTCTGATGATGTTGAATATGAAAAATGATTGAAAATGTGTGTGATTTTGGCATTTTTGGCTATTTTTTGAAAATGAAACACCATAGCTCCTCCAATTTTAAACTTTTTCTGTCGGACTTTTTTTTAAATTCAAGCCTGAACTATTCTGTACAAGAACATCCAATTAAATTTTCATTTCATTAAAATTTTATTTGTTAAAAACATCGTAGAGTTAAGTCAATTTTCGTGATTTTGGCCCTACTCAGTGAGCTGATGTTTCAAGGTATTAATTAGTAGGGATATGCAGGTGTTCAACGCCAGAGGTCACTTGGACTGCTTGTGATGATTGCAGTCCTTGATCTTTTTGAATTTGCCTTTCTGATCAGTGGAGTTTCCGAAATTTGTGAAACTTCAAATGCTGATATTTTCTGACATCAGCATTATGCCCTGACACCTGTGATCAATAGATGCCAGTCAATGTATTAACTATTTTATGATAACAATAAATTAAAATAAACTAAAAATACTGTAAAGTGTGGATGAACAAAAAAGAAACTAAAGAAAATGAAACATAAGTGTGGCCGCGCGAAGCGCGGCCACTGACCCATATTACTAGTATATATATATATGTGTCCCTGTCGCGCTCATACTCCGCGGTTTTTCAACCAAATTGGCTGATTTTTTGCATGAAGGTCCGTCTGGGTGGTGGCTCGGGACCATTTTTTGTGCTTGGCGTAATTTTGCGTTTTTCGCCCAAAACCTAAATTTTTGATGTTTCAAAGTAGAAAAAATCATAACTCCCTGGTTTTTCAATGAAATTGGCTGATTTTTGGCAGGTATGTCTGGTGATGTGATTTCTTGAAGCTGGCAAAAGGAATTTCCGAAATATTCATTATTTCTCGATTTATGGCTAAAACCAAAAATCTTGATGTTTCAAAAATTCGAAAATCCATAAATCAATGGTTTTTCAATGAAATCAGTTTAATTTTGGCATGTACGTTTGTCATGGTGATATCTTGAAGTTGAGAAAATGACTTTTTGAAATAATTATTATTTTTGGATTTATTGCCAAAAACCTAAAATCTTGATGTTTCAAAAATTCGAACACCACAAATCCCTGGTTTTTCAATAAAATCAGCCCAATTTTGCAGGACACAGGCAAACAAAGGCCGCGCATCTTGGCGATAGCCGAGAATACCTTGTTGACCTAACAGGAGCTCGTATTTATGTATCAAAAAAGCTTGCTGCGGTTTTTTAATAGAGCTTTTTGGAGAACCCAGAAAGTACTCAGTTTGATATCCAACCACAATTTGTAAAACTTAAAAGAAACAAGAAAATTTAGGAGGATTTTATGGCTAGGAACTATATTGTGCCAAATTTTTCAACTCATTGAAATGTCATTTCATAGAATTGTGGGTTATGAACCTTTCAGGATAAAGCCATCTCCCCAAGGCTTTTACCGACCAACCAAGTCGGTTTTGGACCAACCAAGAGTTTTGAGTTTTTTGGGGGGAGGGGATTCTGGTCATCAGCCAAAAAGAATTCATGTTAAAACTGGCAGTGAATATTGGATGGCTTCTTGCTTTCAAAGTTTCGAGTCCAACAAAGAATCTTTTTAAGCTCTGACTAAAAAAAATCCAAATACGATTTTCAGATCTTGCCAACACCGATGCGCCAATTTGTTCACATCTGCCGCTTCTGCTGCCTGTCCTTCGAGGACGCTGAAACCTTCGAGTTCCTTTTCTCTTCCAATAAGTCTTTGAGCCTCGAATCCGATGTCTTTCCAGGCAGCATAGCGCCAAGCACAGTCACTGGATCCCCTGCAATGACTGCAGCGCCATATCAAAGAGCGAGAAGCAGCACAGAAAGCACCAAGAAGCGCAGCAGACAGGGCAGCTCACCTACACCTGCCTCTACTGCCAGCTAGACTTCATCAGCGAGCACGAGCTCTTCCACCACATCACCACCGAAGGGCCTCGAGCCCCACACGTCAAAAATCCCCTGCTCCTACGGCCCATCTACTTCTGCAAGGTTTCCTAAACCTTCGCCTTTATGGACATCTAGGAGAAAACGAATCTTTTCTAGGCGCGTTTCTGCAATGTCGGACACAGCGAGAAAGCGGAGATTCTGGAGCATATCCGAAGCATGCATGGTTGGGACAAAGTCCTGAGCCACTTTGGCATCGTCCCCGCCTCCCGTCTTCATTTCCAGCCCAAGCCCGGCAGCATCACTAAGTTATATTCACTTGCTTCCGGATTGCTTTAATTTCCCGTGAAAATAAACCGTTAGGAGCTCAGAAACTCATTCATACTGTCAATCATGGGGGGCTGATAATTTTTTGACCTATGTTTTACAGTCTGTAAGTTGACTGCAGAGTGAATGGTGTAGCCCCTGCGGACTGCTTCCACCGCACCTTCGCTGCCCATGACACTGCCCTCGCTCTCTGTGGGCACTGTGGCTCCACCATTCCAAAGGATTCTGCCAATATTTGAGACCACTGATTTCCATCCACAATTATCAGAGCCCGCCACTTGCCTTGTATCTTCTATCTTACTCCATCTGAGTGGTTTAAGAATTCACTTAGCCTGTCAATACGGAATTTGCACAAAAACTTTTTGCATTGTTTTAGTTACGTTGCTAGTTACGATTGTTTGATTTCGATGCCTTATATACTAAATGTGTAGTATTCAGAGAAATGTTTCATATCATTGCTTACGCTGGAAATTTTACGCTGATTGTGGATTAAAAAGGTTGTAACAGATGTAAAATGCAAAAAGGGAAAAATATTTAAACAGTATGTAGAGGCCATGAGGGGCAATGGAAGACTGTAATCTACGGCTTGCCTGCTAAAATACACTAAGCCATGCACTACCTAACCATTTGTAAGGTGTAGAAGGTAGTGGTTGAGTTTTCGGTCCACTGGACAAAGTTTAATTTAGTAACAATTAACCAATTTTTTTGCCCATTTTTGAGTTATTAAAGCCTAATTTACAAATTTTTCTCCGCTACGCGAAAAATTTGCAAATTTCTTACCAAATTTACGATTTTTAAAGTTTTTTTTAACTTTTTACGGCAATTAGATTGAAAATTTTTGCACGCTTCGCGCGCATCTAGATAGAATATGTTGAAAAAATCCCCCCCCCCCGAACCAAAATCCTATATCCGCCACTGGTGAACAGTGAAGAATGTCCCCCGGAAGGGCCAGTTGGAGGCCGTCAGTCAATGACACACAGACCAGACACAGTTCTGTGAGCAATTTTACAAGGCTTACAATGTCTAGCTTTTGTCAGAATTTAGGTTCAGCTACACTGCCAGCTGACACTGCCAGCAAATTCGGCTCCTCTACCTCCAGCACAGAATCTACTACAGCCCTTTGACCGTTTGCCATGCCGACGGCACCTGCCACCCCCGGACTATGCTTCCTGGAGTATCAAGTAGGCGCCAATTTTAAAGGCTCGCGTAAATAGTAATAGTATAGTTAAGCAAGCATAGTAAGTCCTTAACGACTTCATTAATGTTTTAAAGTCCTAACTCGGTAAGGACCTACTATGTTGTACGCGATCCTTAAAAAACTTGCGCCTGCTTGATGCTCCTGGTAGGGGACAAGCCCCTACTCCTTGTGAATCTCTGCCTTCTCTCTTCGTATCTTTTGATTCCGCCGTTAGGCGGCTTACTGATGCATGCAGTTTTCCTTTGAAAATACAACTGGTGTCGCGTAAAAACAGCATTAATTCTTTAATTTTTTGAACTGCCGCCCAGGACTTGGCCTGGGGGCAGTACTAAGGATTCACCCCAAAAAGGGCCATGAGTCTATATATCTATATATGTCAGCAAAGATTCCTCTGTGGTTTTTCAACCAAATTTGCTCATCTTTTCAGGAAATATCAGGCATGTTGGCCGCTCCAACATATCTCATATGACCTTGGCGAAAATTCCTGGATCTGTGACAACTGCAACTTTTCTGTTTTTTCCAGTGCCAAGATTTCGAATTTTTGCAAAATTTTACAAATTCCTCCAAATTTTTGCTGATTTATGCCCTCCTACCCTACGTCACCACCATACCTACCAAATTTTTGAACTGCCGCCCAGGACTTGGCCTGGGGGCAGTACTAAGGATTCACCCCAAAAAGGGCCATGAGTCTATATATCTATATATGTCAGCAAAGATTCCTCTGTGGTTTTTCAACCAAATTTGCTCATCTTTTCAGGAAATATCAGGCATGTTGGCCGCTCCAACATATCTCATATGACCTTGGCGAAAATTCCTGGATCTGTGACAACTGCAACTTTTCTGTTTTTTCCAGTGCCAAGATTTCGAATTTTTGCAAAATTTTACAAATTCCTCCAAATTTTTGCTGATTTATGCCCTCCTACCCTACGTCACCACCATACCTACCAAATTTTTGAACTGCCGCCCAGGACTTGGCCTGGGGGCAGTACTAAGGATTCACCCCAAAAAGGGCCATGAGTCTATATATCTATATATGTCAGCAAAGATTCCTCTGTGGTTTTTCAACCAAATTTGCTCATCTTTTCAGGAAATATCAGGCATGTTGGCCGCTCCAACATATCTCATATGACCTTGGCGAAAATTCCTGGATCTGTGACAACTGCAACTTTTCTGTTTTTTCCAGTGCCAAGATTTCGAATTTTTGCAAAATTTTACAAATTCCTCCAAATTTTTGCTGATTTATGCCCTCCTACCCTACGTCACCACCATACCTACCAAATTTTTGAACTGCCGCCCAGGACTTGGCCTGGGGGCAGTACTAAGGATTCACCCCAAAAAGGGCCATGAGTCTATATATCTATATATGTCAGCAAAGATTCCTCTGTGGTTTTTCAACCAAATTTGCTCATCTTTTCAGGAAATATCAGGCATGTTGGCCGCTCCAACATATCTCATATGACCTTGGCGAAAATTCCTGGATCTGTGACAACTGCAACTTTTCTGTTTTTTCCAGTGCCAAGATTTCGAATTTTTGCAAAATTTTACAAATTCCTCCAAATTTTTGCTGATTTATGCCCTCCTACCCTACGTCACCACCATACCTACCAAATTTTTGAACTGCCGCCCAGGACTTGGCCTGGGGGCAGTACTAAGGATTCACCCCAAAAAGGGCCATGAGTCTATATATCTATATATGTCAGCAAAGATTCCTCTGTGGTTTTTCAACCAAATTTGCTCATCTTTTCAGGAAATATCAGGCATGTTGGCCGCTCCAACATATCTCATATGACCTTGGCGAAAATTCCTGGATCTGTGACAACTGCAACTTTTCTGTTTTTTCCAGTGCCAAGATTTCGAATTTTTGCAAAATTTTACAAATTCCTCCAAATTTTTGCTGATTTATGCCCTCCTACCCTACGTCACCACCATACCTACCAAATTTTTGAACTGCCGCCCAGGACCTGGCCTGGGGGCAGTACTAAGGATTCACCCCAAAAAGGGCCATGAGTCTATATATCTATATATGTCAGCAAAGATTCCTCTGTGGTTTTTCAACGAAATTTGCTCATCTTTTCAGGAAATATCAGGTATGTTGGCCGCTCCAACATATCTCATATGACCTTGGCGAAAATTCCTGGATCTGTGGCAACTGCAACTTTTTCGTTTTTTCCAATGCCAAGATTTCGAATTTTTGCAAAATTTTGCAAAGTCCTCCAAATTTTAGCTGATTTATGGCCTCCTACCCTACCTCACCACCATACCTACCAAATTTTTGAACTGCCGCCCAGGACCTGGCCTGGGGGCAGTACTAAGGATTCACCCCAAAAAGGGCCATGAGTCTATATATCTATATATGTCAGCAAAGATTCCTCTGTGGTTTTTCAACGAAATTTGCTCATCTTTTCAGGAAATATCAGGTATGTTGGCCGCTCCAACATATCTCATATGACCTTGGCGAAAATTCCTGGATCTGTGGCAACTGCAACTTTTTCGTTTTTTCCAATGCCAAGATTTCGAATTTTTGCAAAATTTTGCAAAGTCCTCCAAATTTTAGCTGATTTATGGCCTCCTACCCTACCTCACCACCATACCTACCAAATTTTTGAACTGCCGCCCAGGACCTGGCCTGGGGGCAGTACTAAGGATTCACCCCAAAAAGGGCCATGAGTCTATATATCTATATATGTCAGCAAAGATTCCTCTGTGGTTTTTCAACGAAATTTGCTCATCTTTTCAGGAAATATCAGGTATGTTGGCCGCTCCAACATATCTCATATGACCTTGGCGAAAATTCCTGGATCTGTGGCAACTGCAACTTTTTCGTTTTTTCCAATGCCAAGATTTCGAATTTTTGCAAAATTTTGCAAAGTCCTCCAAATTTTAGCTGATTTATGGCCTCCTACCCTACCTCACCACCATACCTACCAAATTTTTGAACTGCCGCCCAGGACCTGGCCTGGGGGCAGTACTAAGGATTCACCCCAAAAAGGGCCATGAGTCTATATATCTATATATGTCAGCAAAGATTCCTCTGTGGTTTTTCAACGAAATTTGCTCATCTTTTCAGGAAATATCAGGTATGTTGGCCGCTCCAACATATCTCATATGACCTTGGCGAAAATTCCTGGATCTGTGGCAACTGCAACTTTTTCGTTTTTTCCAATGCCAAGATTTCGAATTTTTGCAAAATTTTGCAAAGTCCTCCAAATTTTAGCTGATTTATGGCCTCCTACCCTACCTCACCACCATACCTACCAAATTTTTGAACTGCCGCCCAGGACCTGGCCTGGGGGCAGTACTAAGGATTCACCCCAAAAAGGGCCATGAGTCTATATATCTATATATGTCAGCAAAGATTCCTCTGTGGTTTTTCAACGAAATTTGCTCATCTTTTCAGGAAATATCAGGTATGTTGGCCGCTCCAACATATCTCATATGACCTTGGCGAAAATTCCTGGATCTGTGGCAACTGCAACTTTTTCGTTTTTTCCAATGCCAAGATTTCGAATTTTTGCAAAATTTTGCAAAGTCCTCCAAATTTTAGCTGATTTATGGCCTCCTACCCTACCTCACCACCATACCTACCAAATTTTTGAACTGCCGCCCAGGACCTGGCCTGGGGGCAGTACTAAGGATTCACCCCAAAAAGGGCCATGAGTCTATATATCTATATATGTCAGCAAAGATTCCTCTGTGGTTTTTCAACGAAATTTGCTCATCTTTTCAGGAAATATCAGGTATGTTGGCCGCTCCAACATATCTCATATGACCTTGGCGAAAATTCCTGGATCTGTGGCAACTGCAACTTTTTCGTTTTTTCCAATGCCAAGATTTCGAATTTTTGCAAAATTTTGCAAAGTCCTCCAAATTTTAGCTGATTTATGGCCTCCTACCCTACCTCACCACCATACCTACCAAATTTTTGAACTGCCGCCCAGGACCTGGCCTGGGGGCAGTACTAAGGATTCACCCCAAAAAACTCCTAAGTCCCAGACCCCATTTCTCAAGAAACATCATTTGCATGGGTAGCCTTATTGTTTCAAATCAATAGATGGCCTTTGTATTTATCATTTATGGATTAAGATTACTACCCACCTATTACAGAGAGTTTGCTGCTAGCCAATATTACAAGGGGCGGCAGTTCACCTCATGGGTTCAGCCACTTTGTGCAAATGAACCCCATGTGATACTAGTTAACCAAAAAAACAACCAATTCCTCCAAATTTTTGCTGATTTATGCCCTCCTACCCTACGTCACCACCATCCTACCAAATTTTTGAACTGCCGCCCAGGACTTGGCCTGGGGGCAGTACTAAGGATTCACCCCAAAAAGGGCCATGAGTCTATATATCTATATATGTCAGCAAAGATTCCTCTGTGGTTTTTCAACCAAATTTGCTCATCTTTTCAGGAAATATCAGGCATGTTGGCCGCTCCAACATATCTCATATGACCTTGGCGAAAATTCCTGGATCTGTGACAACTGCAACTTTTCTGTTTTTTCCAGTGCCAAGATTTCGAATTTTTGCAAAATTTTACAAATTCCTCCAAATTTTTGCTGATTTATGCCCTCCTACCCTACGTCACCACCATACCTACCAAATTTTTGAACTGCCGCCCAGGACTTGGCCTGGGGGCAGTACTAAGGATTCACCCCAAAAAGGGCCATGAGTCTATATATCTATATATGTCAGCAAAGATTCCTCTGTGGTTTTTCAACCAAATTTGCTCATCTTTTCAGGAAATATCAGGCATGTTGGCCGCTCCAACATATCTCATATGACCTTGGCGAAAATTCCTGGATCTGTGACAACTGCAACTTTTCTGTTTTTTCCAGTGCCAAGATTTCGAATTTTTGCAAAATTTTACAAATTCCTCCAAATTTTTGCTGATTTATGCCCTCCTACCCTACGTCACCACCATACCTACCAAATTTTTGAACTGCCGCCCAGGACTTGGCCTGGGGGCAGTACTAAGGATTCACCCCAAAAAGGGCCATGAGTCTATATATCTATATATGTCAGCAAAGATTCCTCTGTGGTTTTTCAACCAAATTTGCTCATCTTTTCAGGAAATATCAGGCATGTTGGCCGCTCCAACATATCTCATATGACCTTGGCGAAAATTCCTGGATCTGTGACAACTGCAACTTTTCTGTTTTTTCCAGTGCCAAGATTTCGAATTTTTGCAAAATTTTACAAATTCCTCCAAATTTTTGCTGATTTATGCCCTCCTACCCTACGTCACCACCATACCTACCAAATTTTTGAACTGCCGCCCAGGACTTGGCCTGGGGGCAGTACTAAGGATTCACCCCAAAAAGGGCCATGAGTCTATATATCTATATATGTCAGCAAAGATTCCTCTGTGGTTTTTCAACCAAATTTGCTCATCTTTTCAGGAAATATCAGGCATGTTGGCCGCTCCAACATATCTCATATGACCTTGGCGAAAATTCCTGGATCTGTGACAACTGCAACTTTTCTGTTTTTTCCAGTGCCAAGATTTCGAATTTTTGCAAAATTTTACAAATTCCTCCAAATTTTTGCTGATTTATGCCCTCCTACCCTACGTCACCACCATACCTACCAAATTTTTGAACTGCCGCCCAGGACTTGGCCTGGGGGCAGTACTAAGGATTCACCCCAAAAAACCCCTAAGTCCCAGACCCCATTCTTCAAGAAACATCATTTGCATGGGTAGCCTTATTGTTTCAAATCTATAGATGGCCTACGTATGTATCATTTATGGATTATGATTACTACCCACCTAATAGAGAGAGTTTGTTAGCCAATATTACAAGGGGCGGCAGTTCACCTCATGGGTTCAGCCACTTTGTGCAAATGAACCCCATGTTATACTAGTGATGTATATAAATTGCCTATTTTCGAAATTCTACTAAAAATGACACCAGACAGCCATGCATGAAATGAAACTGAAGCTACAATTCAAAACACCTGGTCATCAAGGCTCACATTTAAAAGTTCCAGTCGTTTGTGAAAAATACTGAGCGCAAAGTCGTACAATGCTACGTCGAGTGAGTTTTCTTTGCGAATGAGATCGTATTCTTCTTTTGTTGGCAGTAAATTGTCCAGTTTAGGAATGTGGACATTAGATGTCCTGCCAATAAATGCTCGAATATAAATAATAACGAGTTTTTAACCCTATTTTAAAGGATGAAAAAACCATTTAATTTTACATGCTTATTTTCGGTTCAAGTACAATTTTCATTGGCAAGAGATTTATAATTACTTACAATTTTGTTGCTTCGTCGTAAAACTGAACTCCGTACAGTCTTGAAAACAGCAGCACAGATTCACGAAAATTCTCAGTGATTCCGAACCCCGTAAAGCTGCAATAATTTCAGTAAACAAGGTATTATAGGCTATCGCCAATAGATGCGCGGCCTTATTCACCATGTTAAGCAATGCATTGTATAATCAGCATGTAAATTCAAGAATTACTTATATAATGCAAACAAAAGTAAAAAGTAGCAAATTGGCTCAGGTTTAGATTTGGTTTCTGAGGCATTTAAATGATAAAAGTATTCTAAATAATAATAAATGATAAAAAAAGAAAAAAATACAAATGCTCGAAAAATTTTCGAATTTAAAGGTCTCCATTTTCGAGGTTTTTTGACCATAAATCCAGAACAAATAAAAATTAGACCATGCGCAGAAAAACCCTCCTACCCACCACCCAGACGGACTTTCATACAAAATTTCAGCCAATTTGGTTGAAAAACCGTTGAGTCCGGGCTCTGGAACCACATATATTGGGCTGGCGTGATCGAGCGTTAGCGAAGTGTCAGCGCCCAGCCCCTCTTTTCGACCCAGGTGTACGTTTTGGGGGTTATTGCTAGATCTCAATTTTGATAAGGCTCTAGCTCGTCACAGGGAGCTTCAATCTTTCTAATTCTTTTTGCATTGGAAAGAGCATCATCAAATTGACCAAAACTCGCGAGAAATTGCTGAAAAGTTGCAGAGTTGTAGTAAAATTTGTAAAAAACCATTTGTCCGAACTCCTCCTTCTCCTTCTTCTTCTTCTTCTTCTTCTCCGCATCTATTCAATGGACGATAGTAGGTATTCATTTCTTCCCCCACTCATCCCCCCGGGTCCTTGGACCTCATGTATTGACTTTTATTTATAAGTCTTCAGTTAAACAAAAATGCATATGCACCAGTGGCGTAGTGGTCTAAGTGAATGAACGGCTGGTTGAATCTGGGAGGTTCGAATCCTTCTTAGGCAATTATTTTATTTTGGAAATTTTAAGTTGAGAAAACAACTGGTACCATCGGCAGGTCCAAATTAGATCTTTTTCCAAAATCGATTGCCCTAAGTATAAATCATGAAAATTTCATAAAAATATGTTAGTTTGCCAATAAATTTTTATTGTATTTTTGATTTTCGAATCTTTTCTCTTTGTTATATTTTTTAAAATAATTTTGTTTTTTATTTATTATTTATT
>JASANA010004185.1:0-37940 GCA_030248095.1 Ptycholaimellus sp. GST1_10
ATAGGATAGACCTGTGTCGAGCCACCTGGAATTTGTTTTGAACATGAGATTGGGTCAGACTTGGTTCAATTCCTTGGGTTTGGATTAAATTCTGGGTTGGGAGGGACGTTTGGCCACAACCTTGTGTTAGGTTCAAATTCCATTTATGGATAGACCTGCGTCGAGCCGCCTGGGCTTTAGGTCAAACTCTGGGCTTGGATAGACTTAAGTCTAGCCACCTTGCGTTTGACTTAAATTCTGGGATAGGATAGACCTGCGTTGAGCCACCTGGAATTTTTTTTGAACATGAGATTGGGTCAGACTTGGTTCAATTCCTTGGGTTTGGATTAAATTCTGGGTTGGGAGGGACGTTTGGCCACAACCTTGTGTTTGGTTCAAATTCCATTTATGGATAGACCTGCGTCGAGCCGCCTGGGCTTTAGGTCAAACTCTGGGCTTGGATAGACTTAAGTCTAGCCACCTTGCGTTTGACTTAAATTCTGGGATAGGATAGACCTGTGTCGAGCCACCTGGAATTTGTTTTGAACATGAGATTGGGTCAGACTTGGTTCAATTCCTTGGGTTTGGATTAAATTCTGGGTTGGGAGGGACGTTTGGCCACAACCCTGTGTTTGGTTCAAATTCCATTTATGGATAGACCTGCGTCGAGCCGCCTGGGCTTTAGGTCAAACTCTGGGCTTGGATAGACTTAAGTCTAGCCACCTTGCGTTTGACTTAAATTCTGGGATAGGATAGACCTGCGTCGAGCCACCTGGAATTTGTTTTGAACATGAGATTGGGTCAGACTTGGTTCAATTCCTTGGGTTTGGATTAAATTCTGGGTTGGGAGGGACGTTTGGCCACAACCCTGTGTTTGGTTCAAATTCCATTTATGGATAGACCTGCGTCGAGCCGCCTGGGCTTTAGGTCAAACTCTGGGCTTGGATAGACTTAAGTCTAGCCACCTTGCGTTTGACTTAAATTCTGGGATAGGATAGACCTGTGTCGAGCCACCTGGAATTTGTTTTGAACATGAGATTGGGTCAGACTTGGTTCAATTCCTTGGGTTTGGATTAAATTCTGGGTTGGGAGGGACGTTTGGCCACAACCTTGTGTTTGGTTCAAATTCCATTTATGGATAGACCTGCGTCGAGCCGCCTGGGCTTTAGGTCAAACTCTGGGCTTGGATAGACTTAAGTCTAGCCACCTTGCGTTTGACTTAAATTCTGGGATAGGATAGACCTGCGTCGAGCCACCTGGAATTTGTTTTGAACATGAGATTGGGTCAGACTTGGTTCAATTCCTTGGGTTTGGATTAAATTCTGGGTTGGGAGGGACGTTTGGCCACAACCTTGTGTTTGGTTCAAATTCCATTTATGGATAGACCTGCGTCGAGCCGCCTGGGCTTTAGGTCAAACTCTGGGCTTGGATAGACTTAAGTCTAGCCACCTTGCGTTTGACTTAAATTCTGGGATAGGATAGACCTGCGTCGAGCCACCTGGAATTTGTTTTGAACATGAGATTGGGTCAGACTTGGTTCAATTCCTTGGGTTTGGATTAAATTCTGGGTTGGGAGGGACGTTTGGCCACAACCTTGTGTTTGGTTCAAATTCCATTTATGGATAGACCTGCGTCGAGCCGCCTGGGCTTTAGGTCAAACTCTGGGCTTGGATAGACTTAAGTCTAGCCACCTTGCGTTTGACTTAAATTCTGGGATAGGATAGACCTGCGTCGAGCCACCTGGAATTTGTTTTGAACATGAGATTGGGTCAGACTTGGTTCAATTCCTTGGGTTTGGATTAAATTCTGGGTTGGGAGGGACGTTTGGCCACAACCTTGTGTTTGGTTCAAATTCCATTTATGGATAGACCTGCGTCGAGCCGCCTGGGCTTTAGGTCAAACTCTGGGCTTGGATAGACTTAAGTCTAGCCACCTTGCGTTTGACTTAAATTCTGGGATAGGATAGACCTGCGTCGAGCCACCTGGAATTTGTTTTGAACATGAGATTGGGTCAGACTTGGTTCAATTCCTTGGGTTTGGATTAAATTCTGGGTTGGGAGGGACGTTTGGCCACAACCTTGTGTTTGGTTCAAATTCCATTTATGGATAGACCTGCGTCGAGCCGCCTGGGCTTTAGGTCAAACTCTGGGCTTGGATAGACTTAAGTCTAGCCACCTTGCGTTTGACTTAAATTCTGGGATAGGATAGACCTGCGTCGAGCCACCTGGAATTTGTTTTGAACATGAGATTGGGTCAGACTTGGTTCAATTCCTTGGGTTTGGATTAAATTCTGGGTTGGGAGGGACGTTTGGCCACAACCTTGTGTTTGGTTCAAATTCCATTTATGGATAGACCTGCGTCGAGCCGCCTGGGCTTTAGGTCAAACTCTGGGCTTGGATAGACTTAAGTCTAGCCACCTTGCGTTTGACTTAAATTCTGGGATAGGATAGACCTGCGTCGAGCCACCTGGAATTTGTTTTGAACATGAGATTGGGTCAGACTTGGTTCAATTCCTTGGGTTTGGATTAAATTCTGGGTTGGGAGGGACGTTTGGCCACAACCTTGTGTTTAGTTCAAATTCCATTTATGGATAGACCTGCGTCGAGCCGCCTGGGCTTTAGGTCAAACTCTGGGCTTGGATAGACTTAAGTCTAGCCACCTTGCGTTTGACTTAAATTCTGGGATAGGATAGACCTGCGTCGAGCCACCTGGAATTTGTTTTGAACATGAGATTGGGTCAGACTTGGTTCAATTCCTTGGGTTTGGATTAAATTCTGGGTTGGGAGGGACGTTTGGCCACAACCTTGTGTTTGGTTCAAATTCCATTTATGGATAGACCTGCGTCGAGCCGCCTGGGCTTTAGGTCAAACTCTGGGCTTGGATAGACTTAAGTCTAGCCACCTTGCGTTTGACTTAAATTCTGGGATAGGATAGACCTGCGTCGAGCCACCTGGAATTTGTTTTGAACATGAGATTGGGTCAGACTTGGTTCAATTCCTTGGGTTTGGATTAAATTCTGGGTTGGGAGGGACGTTTGGCCACAACCTTGTGTTTGGTTCAAATTCCATTTATGGATAGACCTGCGTGGAGCCGCCTGGGCTTTAGGTCAAACTCTGGGCTTGGATAGACTTAAGTCTAGCCACCTTGCGTTTGACTTAAATTCTGGGATAGGATAGACCTGCGTCGAGCCACCTGGAATTTGTTTTGAACATGAGATTGGGTCAGACTTGGTTCAATTCCTTGGGTTTGGATTAAATTCTGGGTTGGGAGGGACGTTTGGCCACAACCTTGTGTTTGGTTCAAATTCCATTTATGGATAGACCTGCGTCGAGCCGCCTGGGCTTTAGGTCAAACTCTGGGCTTGGATAGACTTAAGTCTAGCCACCTTGCGTTTGACTTAAATTCTGGGATAGGATAGACCTGCGTCGAGCCACCTGGAATTTGTTTTGAACATGAGATTGGGTCAGACTTGGTTCAATTCCTTCGGTTTGGATTAAATTCTGGGTTGGGAGGGACGTTTGGCCACAACCTTGTGTTTAGTTCAAATTCCATTTATGGATAGACCTGCGTCGAGCCGCCTGGGCTTTAGGTCAAACTCTGGGCTTGGATAGACTTAAGTCTAGCCACCTTGCGTTTGACTTAAATTCTGGGATAGGATAGACCTGCGTCGAGCCACCTGGAATTTGTTTTGAACATGAGATTGGGTCAGACTTGGTTCAATTCCTTGGGTTTGGATTAAATTCTGGGTTGGGAGGGACGTTTGGCCACAACCTTGTGTTTGGTTCAAATTCCATTTATGGATAGACCTGCGTCGAGCCGCCTGGGCTTTAGGTCAAACTCTGGGCTTGGATAGACTTAAGTCTAGCCACCTTGCATTTGACTTAAATTCTGGGATAGGATAGACCTGCGTCGAGCCACCTGGAATTTGTTTTGAACATGAGATTGGGTCAGACTTGGTTCAATTCCTTGGGTTTGGATTAAATTCTGGGTTGGGAGGGACGTTTGGCCACAACCTTGTGTTTGGTTCAAATTCCATTTATGGATAGACCTGCGTCGAGCCGCCTGGGCTTTAGGTCAAACTCTGGGCTTGGATAGACTTAAGTTCAGCCACCTTGCGTTTGACTTAAATTCTGGGATAGGATAGACCTGCGTCACCTTCTCCTGCCTTCTACGTTTTCAGTTTTATGACATTTTTTCTTTTCCGCGGTTTTTGTGGTCTCTCCCTGCTTTCGCCCCCGGCCTCCCTTCTCTCTCTTTCCTTGGGCGGGGGGGTATACGCCCCGGCCCCCCCCCCCCGATATATTTTTTTTTTATTTTAAATTTATTTTTATTTTTTTTTTTAATTATTTTTTTTTTTTTTTTTTTTTTTTTTTTTTTTTTTTTATTATTTTTTTTATTTCTATTATATAAATTCTGGGATAGGATAGACCTGCGTCGAGCCACCTGGAATTTGTTTTGAACATGAGATTGGGTCAGACTTGGTTCAATTCCTTGGGTTTGGATTAAATTCTGTGTTGGGAGGGACGTTTGGCCACAACCTTGTGTTTGGTTCAAATTCCATTTATGGATAGACCTGCGTCGAGCCGCCTGGGCTTTAGGTCAAACTCTGGGCTTGGATAGACTTAAGTTCAGCCACCTTGCGTTTGACTTAGCATTAGCCGCCACCCATGACACCAGTGGTGCTCAGCACAGCAATGCAGCCACCAGTTTATCAGCAGCCCCCGCCAGCCTACGAGCCGCATTATTACGGCTTGCATTGCTCAAAATCATGGACCCTTTTACTCTAATGGGACATTTTCTTTCAGCCCCGCCACACCACCACCATCATCATTGAGTGATGCATTTGCGTTCATCCGAGCGAGAATTGCGTGGGAGTGTTTTGCTGATATGAAACTGAATTAAAAATGTTGAAATTTGAATCAAAAAAAATCGCATTCTTTGAAAAAGCCAAAGCCTTCGAGGTTTAGCTAAAACTTTCATTACCTATCAGTGGATTAAGCTACACTTTCGAGAAAAATTTCGTAGAATCCTTTTTACTCCAAATGTTTCCTTTGAAATGCCAACTCTCCATAAAAACCAGCGTCTCTGATTTCGATGAAATTTTAAAGTAAGCTTGCAAGCATATTCAGTTTTTTCTCACTTTTGACTTTTAAAAAAGATATTCCCTCACAGAATCATTCAAGCACAAGAAATGGCTTAAGCATACCCATAAAGGACTCAATCAAGGATATCAAACTCTTGGCAGGACAGTATGGCTAGTTGAGCAGATGAAAGGCAGAGAATAATCATAGAAGCTGGAGTTCTTGCAGGACAGGATCTTGGACGCCGTTTTGGCGACAGAGATGCAGGACGCGGCGTTCGATGCGGAAGAGATGCTCATCCACCAGGTCTGGGTTCAGCTGCCGTTGTGCCTCCGCCAGCCTCACCACGTACTCGATGTTGCTCCCCGATGGTCCTCTGCAGGCCACCACCTACATCCCGCTCTACTTCAGCCTCACCTCAAGAGGAATGGGAAATAGAGTAATATCATTTAGAACATGGAACTAAGAGCAATGCAAACCATTTCAAAGCTAAGAGCAGGTTTAAAATAATTCTCAAAAACCAATGCTATTCTCGCAAAGTCCATTGCATTTTGATGCAGATTCCCAATTCATGGTCTTCGCTATTTCTTCATACATGATAGGAGCTATGAGGAAGCAAGTAAGGAAAGAGGAAGAGGAACCCTGGCTGCAATAGTCTCCTCGTCCTCCTCGCCACCTAGCCAGTGCTCATTGTCGGGGCTCGGCAGGGCCACGTAGACCAGAAGACGGAAGGGCTCCCGTTTCTCGCTCGGATCCGGGTGGAAAAGCACCTCCACTGCCTCGTAGCTCAATCCGAACTCCTCTCCTAGCCTAAACCTTCCGGCAGAAAAAGCTTGCCTACCCGGCCTTCTCCCGATGGTCGAGATAGGCGCTGACCTCCGGCACGCGCTCCTCCGCTATGCGGTAGGCCATGCCCCAGACCATCGCCTGCAGCATGAAGAAGGGTTGGTGTAGGAGAGGAGAGGGTTAAGAGTGTAAAAGAATGACGTTAGGGTCGCAGACGAGAGTGACAGTTCGCCCAGGTTGCTCCGGCGTCCCGCGATGGTCCGGACTCGCCTGCCAGAAGCGCCGAGAATAGCCTGGCTGTGCTAGCTTAGCCTGAGAGGGAGCAGTGAAAGGATGAAAGAAGCCCCTGCCTTTGACGTAGCCGTGAACGCGCTCCTCGAACTCAAAGCCAGGTCGCCAGACTAGAGAGCCGTAGCCGAAAATCCACATTGCCACCCGGCTGCTGAGTTTGAACAGAGAAGAAAGTGGCTCTGAAAACTGCTGCCCAACAACTGGTGCGCGCACATGCGACAAAAGCGCGCAGATTCTGCAAACCCAGCATATGTACACACAGACGGCCGCAGTGTCTCTAGGCAGGGTTCGGTAAACAGGACAAGTTTCAGGAAAGAGGGGGGCTGGGTGGGTATGAGGGGATGGGAGTGGGGAAAAGGGCCAAGGGGACTGGGAGCACTCAGCTGGTGACGTGATGGCGTCGATCGATATTCGCCTGGAGGCAGTAGCTGCTGCAGCGCCGCCAGAAGAGGAGCAACCGGTTAGGGGGCGGCTATTTTGGGCTTTGGGAAAGTCAACAGGAGGGACAGAAGGGAAGGAAAGGAGACTTTGAGCAGTTGCCTTGTTGTTGCCTGCGTCACGAGGTGTGTGAGTCGCGTTCACGTGCTGAGCTGGCTTTTAGGCATCTGTGGCGGGACTGCGAGTGAGGACGAGCATGGAGGGGAATGGAGCGAAGCGGAAGTTGAGCGAGAGTCGTGGGGTTAATCTGCCGGAGCTGAAGATTCTTCAACCGGTTATTTTAACATTTTATCTTTCAAAACTGACAAAAGTTTTATAGCAATAGTCCTGACGAATGACTAGGCAAACAGAAGAAACTGGTTTTGGTTTGAATTAAAGATTTCTGTGCTTTGGTTTTCAATGCTTTGTAATGTTCTAAACAAGCGATAAATTGTTTGGAAATACCTGATAATCACAAGTTTCTTGGCATCCTTTAAAATATAGGTAAGCATGATCAATCGCTTAACGTTTGCTATCAATCAACAACAAATGACTCTTGAATGACTTCCGCATTTCCCCAAACGACCGCCGAACCCAAACACAGGGCGATGGACGCGGAGAAAGACGCGTGCTGTTCCAGGCCAGCGGCGACCTCTCCCACTCCTCTGGCACCCTGGCCGTGGACACCCCGCTCACCCTCCTCCAGAACCGCCAAGGTTCCCCCTCCAACACCCTCTCACCACTCCTCTACACCTCAATCCTACTCCTCAGACTCCGTCTCTCCGGGATGCCTGCGGAAGAACCTCCTGGAGCTGCGTGTCTTCCTGCCCGACCACAAGCCGCTGCGACTCTGTCTGCCTGGCGGGAGACGGGCCACCGTGGCTCAGCTCACCAGCCTTGTTTCTTTCGTCTTTCACCCTTCTGGAAAAGATGTTATCGGAGACACGTTTCAGATTGTGGATGAACTGAAGCTGGATCCAGCGGTGGCCGCCGAGTGCTTCGGCATCTGGCTGGCATCACCCCTTCTTGGTGCTCTATCGCATTGTGCTCAGAGGTCCCAGATAAGAAGAGAAGGTGTTTGAGAAATCCCGCTGAAGCCCCACCACCAGCCCTATCAGCTCCGTCTGGCCTGGCCAGAGCTGCTGGGCAAGTTCACGCTGGAGGAGGAGGAGGCTAGGGTGCTGGACGAACCGCTCCTCCTCTACCGTCGCTCCGTCCTCCTCTCCACAGTCCGCCAGAAACAAGTTTCCCCTCCTCCTCCTCTCCACATCCTTCACCGACCTCAGAATCCTCACCCCAGCTGCTCGAGCAAGACAAAGAGGGCCGTCTGCTGGAGCTGCTGGTGCTGGAGGCTCGAGATGGGGTCCTCAGCGGCCGGCTTCCGGTGGACCGGGAGACTGCTTTGAAGCTCGCCGCCCTGGACATGGCCCTCTCCTGGGGGCCCTTCAACCCCGGCCAGCACACGGAGGCCAGTCTCAGGTTCCCCACTTCCCAGCTCTGGTTCTTGGAGAAGAGTAAAATAGATTTGAAGAGATCGACTGGAGGATCTGCTGCCGCCCGGCCATCGAGGGGCTGCGACCAGTAAAACTCTGTTCGGGCGGCCAGTGCCGGGTCTGCGAGGGCTGGAGGGCCAGCTGCTGGCCGCCTACCAGGAGCAGGAGGGCAGGCGGCCGGAGGAGCTGCAGAGGAGCTATCTGGGGATCGTCTGCAAGCTGCCGTACTATGGGTAAAGGGCCGTAGAGCTAGAAGGGGGGTGAAGAGGAGGTTGGTGGGGTTTGGAGGGCAGCCTTGTTCAACGGGAGTGCGGAGAGAAGAGGGGAGGAGAAGCGGCGGCTGCTGTGGAAGGGGGATATGGAGCTCCCACTAAAGGTGGCCATCAGTCGCCAGTTCATATGTCTCCTGGATAAAGCTACCGGCACGGTTGGTATATTTGCACAAAGCTATTTATAATCTCTTTTAGGATAATAACTCATCTGTTGATTTGTTATGCGGATATTGAACTTTTTTAAAAACCGTTTATTTGTGTCTGGGTTTTTAAATAAACAACTATGGTAAAAAAATGTTTAGGAATTCGCAATAAATTTCAAAAACTGTATAGTTCCGCAAAAATTGTGAAGAAGAAAACACAATATTTATTTTAAATTTTAATCATTTGATTGACATTTGAATGAAAATTCTGCTGAGAAATTTTGAGAAAAAATAAGTATTTAATTTACGATGAAAAATTTAATTTTTTTAAATTTGAAATTAAAAAAAGTTTTGAGAATCGCCATTTTGAAAACTATTTTTGAACAATAATTAATTTGTGAGCTTGCCTTAAAATCTGCAAATATTCTTGTTTGAGAAGTTTCTTATCTGTTAGTATCCCAACTTGGATAAGTACTCCAGAACAGAATTCTCATAGCACAAAGGCAAGAATTCCAAAGCTTAGTTTTTTTTGCATTTGCAGTGTCTGCTGATGGAGTCGCTGCTGGACTGCACCTGGCGCCTGATGGAGTGCCCAGACTCCCCGCCCATGCTCTACCTTCACTTCCCCGCCAGGACTTGTCCTCGACTGCCCGGTCCCCTTTTCCTACCTCATCCACCGCCTCCCCCCTGCCAACCAGTCCCTTCCAGGCATCGAAGGCAAGGCAGCAGAGGGCTGGAGCCGTCTGCTAGGCCTGCGCAGTCCTCAGGCTCGTCAGATGGAGGCCCTACTGAACAGCCTCATCGCGGCCGCCTGCCGGGAGGAGGAGGCCTGGGAGCTGGCGCATCCCCAGGACGCTTCGCCCGACCTATTCCCCGGTTTTTATGGCTCCCATACTGGTCTGGCCTTGGCTCAAAATTCAAAGTTTTCACAGATGTGTCCAGTCTGCCAACCTCTCCGGTGCTCTGCCAGCAGCTGGAGAAGCTGGCGCTGGCCACGTTTGACGAGTCGGGAGCTTGCAGGGCTGCCTGTGGATCGCTCACTCATTTGCTTCCCCGATGATTCATGATTACGATTTATATTTACATTTACGGGTGCTGTGTTCGTACGAAATTTTTTGTTCATTTTTCACAAACTGAGATTTACGTTTATTCGAGATCTTTGAAAATATTTTGAGCTTTCGTTGGACGTGTGACAAAAATGACTGCGCTCTTTTTATGCCGGTGATGCTGTGGACAGAGAGGCTTTTGTTCTTGCAAAGAAGAGTGTGTGAGTCAGTGAGAAAGGTGAACTACAACTTTTTACAAGTAGCCAAGAAGAGGAGGAGAGCATGGCAGAGAGGACAGGAGCTGAGAGGAGGAGGAACACTGGGGGGAGGGAGCAGGATGCGTTTATGGAAAGAGTAGGTGTATAGAAGAGGGCGACTATACGGCTATAGCAGCATGCCCTTGAACTGCCGCAGCCCAGACTCTCCCGGGGCAGGAGGAACTGAGGGTGAACTGAATGGGGAGTTCTGGAGAGGGCTTCTGTCCGATGCTCGCCTGAGGACGCGATGGCGGCGGAGGAGAGAGGGGGGAATCAGCTTAGGCAATCACGTCTTCGCTTGGCTCAATTTGGACTCTACGGCCCCGTCCTTCTGCAAAAGAAGTCGTCCCAGTCTATATATCTGGCGAGACTCATAGTGGGTAGAGAGGGTAAAAGTAGAGGGTAGAAGGACCTTGTTGGAGAGAGAGTTGTCGTCCAGCTCCACCTTGACCTTGGAGAGGATCTCTTCTACGCTGGAGCGTCTGGGATAGGGGTCCAGGTTGTTTGCCTGTCTGCGAATGGACAGGGAGGAAGGAAGAAACAGGGCATGTATGCCGGCGCCGGGGGGTATGCCGGGAATTTCGTGGCCGTGCAGGATGCGAATCACCGTCTCCGTTTCCAGAACAGTGGCCGGGGACTCCTGGGCTATGCCTGGAAGGAAGGGGGCCTGGTGATAGGGGTGGTGGAAGGGGAAGAAGAGTAGACCGCGTATCCTGGACTGTAGCTCCTGGTAGAGCTGTTCCTCCATCTGGCGGGCGGTGTCGGAGACCTCGGGGACGCCGGGGAGGGTGATCAGGATCACGCTCATGTTGTCTCGACTCCCCTTCAGAGCATTTAGATGGATGGGCGAGGGGATGGAGAGATGAGGATGGATGGATTGACCTTGGAGAGGCAGGAGTCGAGGACTTGATTGGCGATGGAGGGTAGGTCATGGGTGACGCGGAGGCGGGAGCGGACGAAGTCGGCCAGCTCCTCGTTGGACATGACGTCGAAGATGCCGTCGCAGGCGAGCAGCAGGAACTCGTCCGCCCGCTCCTCCCGCTCCACCACGTACACGTCCGGCTCAGGGCTCACCTGCTGCTCCACTGCTGCCAGCCCGGGAACCTCAATCAGTCCTCAGCCTCATCCAAGGCCTCCAATTGGGCCCCTGCTGAGTACCTGCTTGTACTCATAGTCCCCCAGAGCTCTGGATACGGCTAGGGAGCCGTTGACCCGCTGGATCATGACGGAGCCCCCGGCGTTCTCGATCCGCTCCCGCTCTCTGGGCAGATACGGCTTGTGGTCGTCCGTCCCGAACAGCTCAGCCGTCTCCTATACAATCCCAGGGACACTCAGGCACCTCTTCTAAGCACCATCAATCTAAGTCCTTCTGTCCTTGTAAGGCAATGAAAAGGGGAGGGGTGGATGAAGTACCTTTCTGGCCAGTACGGCTCTGGAGTCCCCAAGGTTGGCGAGGTAGATGGCGTCGGGTGTGAGGAGGCCAGCAATGGCCGTGCTCCCACTCCGCTCCGCATCCCCGTAGACCTCCGGCAGGCTCAGCATCGATTCGTCCAGCTTCAGGAACCCTTCCCGGATCCCGGACTGAATCAGCGCTCGAATCTCCTGCTTTGAGCCTTCACCAGCCTAGCAAACCCTTTGCCCCTTTGCAACCAATCAAAGTGGCAAAGGGGGAGGCTAACTTTGATGAGCTTAACAGCCTGCTGAATGTCGTCAGTGCGAAGGATGGCGGGGAGGAGATGGGAGGAGGAATGGGCGGCCACTTTGGAGCCCGCATGGCCGTCAAAAACTGCGAAGAAGCTCCAGTCGGAAAGGGGCGTTTCGGCGCCTAGACCCAGCTCGCTGCTGTGCGCATCCTCCATGTCCACTCGCCAGCCTTCAAGCAATTTTCCCTGCCATCCTTGGACTGGGCCAGAGACTAAATAAGTCCAATTTCTTATTTTCTTTATCTTGATTTTTATTTTACTATTTTATAATCCATTTATTTTTTATTCTATTTATATTTAGTTTGGAGGGAGTAGAGGAGAGAGAGTGAGTAGAGACCCTGCATGGTGGCGATGCCGTAGGCGATGCCAAGCCCAGCACCGGAGTTGTTGGTCTTCTCCGTCTTGGGCTTGTCGAGGAAGGCCCCCATGGCGGCGGCTCTTGGAGGCCCTGGCTGGAGCTGCTGCCGCGATTCGCGCACCACCAACAGCTCCCCGTTACGCGCCCGGCGACAGCTCTGCAACCACCCCTCCATACTTCGCCTCACATCAACCTCTAGCTGAGGCTGGGCCTTTCAGAACCCGCCTGCAGCAGAGGAGGCGAGTTAGGAAGCTGTGAATTTCTTCAGCGGCTAATCTCCGCCGCCTCCAGACTATGTAGCTGCTGGACACCACGCTTCTTTACCCGCCAGAATTCTCACTGATCTCTCCATCCTTTCCTGCCCTTGGCCTACTCCCCTGACACTGCCTGGTTGTTTGCCCCGCTTAGAATTGGGATCATGTCACCCCTCGCCAGCCTCGCTAACCCTTAGGGCTTTATGCGTCGGAAGAAGCTTAGGCAACCTTTCAAGCTTCTCTGGCATCAAAGCTGCTTAGCGTTCGTCATCAGCTGGAAAAGTGATGCGGGACAACCTTGAGCGAAAGTCGGATGGAGCATGGCCGTGGTGCTGGGGCAGTCAGCTGGCGTGCCGTCTTCTGAGGGCCAGGAGTTGGCAGTGGCCGTTCGCTCTTTTGCAGTCCTCACTAGTCCTTCACACTCCCTGCATAGATCAGCTGGGACAGGGTGACAGGAGGCTGAGCGCGCATAGTAAACTTCCAGGCACTCCTAAGGAGGCAATCAATACTCCGCAAGGGACAAGCAGGGAGGGGGCCTAAGGGAATTGGCGGCCACGTCTCACAGAGGCCGTGATTGCGGGCATGGAAGCCTTGCGCAAGACGCCTGGCCTCCCCCGTGCACACAGGCACCAGCCATGGCAACAGCTCCAGCCCTGTCCCCTCACCCTGCCCTGATAAAGACTCCCGCTACACGCCACCCACACAATCTCTCCCAGGCCTTCTCTCATCCCACCTGCGTCCTCTTCCTGACCCCTAAAATGGAGGCCAAAAGGATGGCATGAGAGGTGAGCGGCTAATCTGGGCGGAAGGGCGGAGGTGACAAAAGGGGAGGGCTGATGCCAAGCAGGAGCCTCTCTCCGCCAGCCTCTCCTCATCGCCCTCCTCCCGCCCTGCCCCGCCTATGCCCCCAGTCCCCCCTGGCCAACCCGCCTGCTATAGGTCTCCTGCAACTCGCGGCCTACTGTAGCGACCCACCCACAGGCCCCTAGCTGTCTCTGAATGACGCCAGATGCCTCTTTCTGCAGAACTAGCCTGCCCTAAGTTGGCCTGGTTGAAGCAGTTGAGCAGTGATTGAAGGTGGAGAGGGAAAGGAGCAGGAATTTGCAGAGATGCGAAAGGAAGCCCCATCCTGAATCTGTTGCAAGGCGACATGAAGGGGAGGGGAAAAGCTGGATGGGAAAAATGGGAAAGGGGGCAAAAAGTGAGCAGCACGTGAGCTGGGACGCGCCGTCCATGACTCATCCCGCAAACGTACAGACACGCACACACCTACACTCACACTCTTCCACCTGGCGCAGTTTCACGCAAACCAACTCACATTCACTCTTCCAGACGATAAAACCTCAAACTTGGCATGGCATACATTCCGTCACCGGTAAGAACTAGAGCAGACTGTTCCATCAACTAACCAGCTGAAACCCTGTCCAGCCCAATCCGTACGTGGGGCCATTGAACGGTGTCAGCCCCGGCCTAATAGTAAGCGTCTCTGGAACACCTCTGCCCGCTGCTCAATGGTCTTTCCTTGCTTCAAAATCCTCGAAACGGTTGGCTCAACAGGGTCAACGGGTTTGAGGTTTGCGGTGAACCTGCAGATGGGGCCCAGCCTCAGCCCTCGCTCCGACATTGCCTTCCACCTCATGGCCGTTTTCCAGGGAGCCAGTTCTGCCGTTTTGCTCCTCCTCTCCTCCATCACTCCTCTCAAAGCCATCCCTCCTGCCTTCCAGGTGAAGCGAAACTCTCTCACCGGCGGCAGTGTCTGGGGCTTCCCATTCGCCCCCGGCCAGCCCTTTGAGATACTCATCCTCTGCGAGGCTGACTCCTACAAGGTTTCCTTCCTCCTCCCCAGCTCCAGTCCTTCAACTGGCCAGAGAACAGGTAGCCATCAACGGGGAGCACTACTGCGAGTTCCGACACCGTCTCCCCTTGACTGCCGTCAATACTCTGGCCGTGGACGGGGATGTCCAGCTCAGCGCCATCCGCTACGAGGGCGGGGTTTGTCCTCCTCATTTGGGGAGGCTGATTTAGGCATTGGCCCTTTTTCAATGATCTATAACTCCAGAATTATTGAATAATTTTGCGTAAATCTGGAGTTATAGATCATTGAAAAAGGTGTGTGCATAAATCAGCAGCACCAGGGTGCTCTGAAGAACTAGAGTAAGCGGCTTGAAGGCTGCGGGGTTGCCGGAGGAGCTGGCTCGGATGGAGCTGACGCCGGGCTCCCAGCTGGGGGCGCCCAAGCTCCCCGCCGCCAGCCCGCCCTACCCCTCTTCTGTCAGCGCTCCATTACTTCTTGAGTCATTCGCAGGGGCTGAATTTGCAGACTACGATGCCAGGCCACCAAGCGGAGGCGCCGATGAGCCAAGCTCACGCAGGCCAGCAGGAAGGCTTCTTTAGCTCCGGTAGGCCAGCAAAAGAGATGCGGTGTATAAGAGGGTGAAAGAAGAGAGTATGAAGAATGAGCTGACATAAATTAAGTTGAAATCATTTATAATATTATTAATCATTGATAATCATTTATCATTTCTGGTCAATTGATTGCAGGAAGCGGAGGGCAGAAAGGCGGAGGCCATGGAGGCCTGAAGCTGGCGGGTGCTGGGATCGGAGGGGCGGTGCTGGGCGGAATTGCTGGCGCTGCCATTAGCCGTCTGGTCTACCCAGGCCGAAAGGGGCATCATGGCAAGGTTGAGCTGCTTATGTGAGACCTTTTGATTGCTCAGAGATGGAGAGAAGCACTGCAGGGTTTGGGCGGTCTGCTGCCTGGCCAGAAGATGGGGAAGCACGGCAAGCTGAAGAAGCTGAAGAAGAAAGGGAAAAAGAAGGGACGGAAAAGATCGTCTTCGTCTTCCTCCTCCTCATCCTCCTCATCCTCTTCATCCTCTTCCTCGTCCAGCTCCTAATTCTGAAAATGATTCAAGCATAATTTTTTGAGGCACCGCATAATACTAGTGTGTAACGGAGAAACACAAAAAATCACAAAAAATTCGGCTGTATTTGTCAGGTCAGCTCAGTCTATAAATTTCTTCGAGAATTGAAACAAACATCCAGGAACTGTCAAGCAGCAAGAAATTTGTGTCCATAATTCTAGAAATCACACATGCAGTTTTAACATTATTATATAGTGGGTAATACTAACCCAAAAAGTATCTCTCATCTATATTTTACCTGCGATTGAAGTAGGGGAAATTTTTTATTCAGCTTAATTAGAATTCTACTTGCAACTGAAGTGGATGAAATTTTTTCTTAGCAAAAAAATTAGTTTTATACCTTAAACTGTGAACTTTTTGCACTGTAAAAATTATCGTCAGTCCAATGTAAAACTGGATTAATTAATGATAAGAGAGCACCTTACTTTAATGTCAATTGATTTGGTCAAAATTTAGTTGGCTCCCAAATTTTGCAGAATTTACCCATTAGTTGAAATATAAATATTTTTTTAATTTTTAAGTCCAAAATTTTGTCTATTTCTTCAAAACTATCATATGAACGTAGAATTAGACCAAGGTAATGACCAAGGTACCAATTATGTGCAATGGAGATAGGTAGCAGAATCAGTTAACAATTTTTTGCTATGCATATTTTTTAAAAATGTTTTTACATTTTACTTTTTTTGGGAGCTCAGCTTTTAAATACACTTATTAGTATTTTGGCCAGGTGCTCTCTTATCATTAATTAATCCAGTTTTACATTGGACTGACGATAATTTTTACAGTGCAAAAAGTTCACAGTTTAAGGTATAAAACTAATTTTTTTGCTAAGAAAAAATTTCATCCACTTCAGTTGCAAGTAGAATTCTAATTAAGCTGAATAAAAAATTTCCCCTACTTCAATCGCAGGTAAAATATAGATAAGAGATACTTTTTGGGTTAGTATAACCCACTATATAATAATTTCATCCACTTCATACAGGGGCAAGGCCCCTATGCATGGAGTCGAAGATGACATTGGTGATGAGCTGCTTGTTCACTACGGCCTGGTGGAACCCTGTGAAAAACAGATACCATAATCTACATGCCAAATTACCTATATGATGTTATTTGTAGGGTCAAAAACCGTTTAATATGCCTCGAGATGAAGTTGATGATGGCCTGCGTGTTCGCCATGGACTACAATCCCATAGAGGCCAGCTAGAGGCAAACGGGTGCCAGAATCACAAGTTATGTCCAAAATTACCTATAGTATGCTATTTGTAGGCACAAAAAGCCATTAGAATGCATCAAGACGAATTTGGTGATGACCTGCTTGTTCACCACGGCCTGGTGGAAGCCCATGAAGACCAGATAGAAGTAAGCGGGCGCCACAATCGTATTCTACGTGCAAAGTTACCTATATGGTTCTGTTTTGTACACCAAAAACCCTTTAGAATGCCGCAAGACAAAGTTGGTGATGAGCTGCTTGTTCACCACGGCCTGGTGGAAGCCTATAAAGACCAGATAGAAGTAAGCGGGCGCCACAATCGTATTATACGTGCAAAGTTACCTATATGGTGCTGTTTTTAAGACCAAAAACCCTTTAGAAAGCCTCAAGACGAAGTTGGTGATGACCTGCTTGTCCACCATGGCCTGGTGGAAGCCCATGAAGACCAGATAGAAATAAACGGGCGCCACAATCATATTTTACGTGCAAAGTTACCTACATGGTGCTGTTTTTTAGACCAAAAACCTTTTACAATGCCTCAAGACGAAGTTGGTGATGACCTGCTTGTTCACCACGGCCTGGTGGAAGACCACGCAGACCAGGTAGAAGGAAACGGGTGCCACCATCGTAATCTACGTTCAAAGTTACCTACATGGTGCTGTTTTTTAGACCAAAAACCTTTTACAATGCCTCAAGACGAAGTTGGTGATGACCTGCTTGTTCACCACGGCCTGGTGGAAGACCATGCAGACCAGGTAGAAGGAAACGGGTGCCACCATCGTAATCTACGTTCAAAATTACTATGACGCATGGTGCTGTTTTTTGGCAAAAAAGCCTGTAAAAACCATAAAAAGCCTGGAATTGAAAGAAAGGCAAAAAACCCCAAAAAACAGGATTTTTACCCAAAAAGTTGATGTTTCGACCTAAAAAACGCGGAAAATGACAAAAATTGAGGTGCCTTGATACTTTTTGGGCCCGATTTACCCTAGAACCGTTGAGATCTCCGCCCCAGAAGCAGCCAAAGTGTCTGCAACAGTGCGCACGGACGGACGGACGGACGGACGGACGGACGGACGGACGGACGGACGGACGGACGGACGGACGGACGGACGGACGGACGGACGGACGGATGGACGGACGGACGGACGGACGGACGGACGGACGGACGGACGGATGGACGGACGGACGGACGGACGGACGGACGGACGGACGGACGGACGGACGGACGGACGGACGGACGGACGGACGGACGGATGGACGGACGGATGGACGGACGGACGGACGGACGGACGGACGGACGGACGGACGGACGGACGGACGGACGGACGGATGGACGGACGGACGGACGGACGGACGGACGGACGGACGGACGGACGGACGGACGGACGGACGGACGGACGGACGGACGGACGGACGGACGGACGGACGGACGGACGGACGGACGGACGGACGGACGGACGGACGGACGGACGGACGGACGGACGGACGGACGGACGGACGGACGGACGGACGGACGGACGGACGGACGGACGGACGGACGGACGGACGGACGGACGGACGGACGGATGGACGGACGGACGGACGGACGGACGGACGGACGGACGGACGGACGGACGGACGGACGGACGGACGGACGGACGGACGGACGGACGGACGGACGGATGGACGGACGGACGGACGGACGGACGGACGGACGGACGGACGGACGGACGGACGGACGGACGGACGGACGGACGGAAAAAAAAAAAAAAAAACGGACGGACGGACGGATGGACGGACGGACGGACGGACGGACGGACGGACGGACGGACGGACGGACGGACGGACGGACGGACGGACGGATGGACGGACGGACGGACGGACGGACGGACGGACGGACGGACGGACGGACGGACGGACAGACGGACAGACAGACAGACGGACGGACGGACGGACGGACGGACGGACGGACGGACGGACGGACGGACGGACGGACGGACGGACGGACGGATGGACGGACGGACGGACGGACGGACGGACGGACGGACGGACGGACGGACGGATGGACGGACGGACGGACGGACGGACGGACGGACGGACGGACGGACGGATGGACGGACGGACGGACGGACGGACGGACGGACGGACGGACGGACGGACGGACGGACGGACGGACGGACGGACGGACGGACGGACGGACGGACGGACGGACGGACGGACGGACGGACGGACGGACGGACGGACGGACGGACGGACGGACGGACGGACGGACGGACGGACGGACGGACGGACGGACGGACGGACGGATGGACGGACGGACGGACGGACGGACGGACGGACGGACGGACGGACGGACGGACGGACGGACGGACGGACGGACGGACGGACGGACGGACGGACGGACGGACGGACGGACGGACGGATGGATGGATGGACGGACGGACGGACGGACGGACGGACGGACGGACGGACGGACGGACGGACGGACGGACGGACGGAGGGACGGACGGACGGACAGACGGAGGGTCGGACGGACGGACGGACGGACGGATGGAAGGATGGACGGATGGACGGACGGACGGACGGACGGACGGATGGACGGATGGACGGATGGACGGACGGACGGACGGACGGACGGACGGACGGACGGATGGACGGATGGACGGATGGACGGACGGACGGACGGACGGACGGACGGACGGACGGATGGACGGACGGACGGATGGACGGACGGAGGGATGGACGGATGGATGGATGGACGGATGGACGGACGGATGGACGGACGGATGGACGGACGGACAGACGGACGGACGGACGGACGGACGGACGGACGGACGGACGGACGGACGGACGGACGGACGGACGGACGGACGGACGGACGGACGGACGGACGGACGGACGGACGGACGGACGGACGGATGGACGGACGGACGGACGGACGGACGGACGGACGGACGGACGGACGGACGGACGGACGGACGGACGGACGGACGGACGGACGGACGGACGGACGGACGGACGGACGGACGGACGGACGGACGGACGGACGGACGGACGGACGGACGGACGGACGGACGGACGGACGGACGGACGGACGGACGGACGGACGGACGGACGGACGGACGGACGGACGGACGGACGGACGGTGGGTGTTCGCCCGGACACCGGACATTTTTTTAAAAAAGTTTTTTGGAAATAACTTTTTTAATAAGGCACTAAAAAATTTTTGTCCAAAGAGGACCCCCCACAATTCGACCACGGCGCGTCGATTGAGCCTATTTGCAGCGCTCTCCGACGTCTGTGTGACGAGCTACAGCCTGCCAAACTTTGGGAAAGCTGCAATTGGTTGTGTTGCTCGATAAGAGGGGCTTGGCGCTACCGCTCCGCTAACGCTCCGCTCGCGCAAGCCCAATTTAGAATTCGTTTTTGACTAGCACTTACAAACCAAATCAAAAATTATAGATAACTCTGGATAGGCAACCCTTTTATCCAAAACTTTAAAACGTATTGGACCGGCGCGAGCAGAGCGCTATATGAGCGGTAGCACCCAGTCCCTCTTAGCCAGCAGTACAACTAATTGCAGCTTTCCCAAAGTTTGGCAGGTGGATAAATCAAGACCTTTCCTCTTTCTACGATCTTCAAAGGAGACGGTAAAAGGGCAGAGTGGCTGGCAACAAGATGGCTGGTGACTCCCTTGCAGGAACAGGTCCTCTTTCTGCCACACAATCTGAGCTGGAGCAAAGCAGTGTATGGCAGCAGCATGAAGTCCATTTACGCTCATGAAAGCGGAGTGGTGGAAATCGACCGAGCATTGCATGGCCCTGTAGCGCCCACTTTGCAGCAGTGTGATAAAATCCCCATCCTTCAAGGGAGACGGTAAAAGGGCAGAGTGGCTGGCAACAAGATGGCTGGTGACTCCCTTGCAGGAACAGGTCCTCTTTCTGCCACACAATCTGAGCTGGAGCAAAGCAGTGTATGGCAGCAGCATGAAGTCCATTTACGCTCATGAAAGCGGAGTGGTGGAAATCGACCGAGCATTGCATGGCCCTGTAGCGCCCACTTTGCAGCAGTGTGATAAAATCCCCATCCTTCAAGGGAGATGGTAAAAGGGCAGAGTGGCTGGCAACAAGATGGCTGGTGACTCCCTTGCAGGAACAGGTCCTCTTTCTGCCACACAATCTGAGCTGGAGCAAAGCAGTGTATGGCAGCAGCATGAAGTCCATTTACGCTCATGAAAGCGGAGTGGTGGAAATCGACCGAGCATTGCATGGCCCTGTAGCGCCCACTTTGCAGCAGTGTGATAAAATCCCCATCCTTCAAGGGAGACGGTAAAAGGGCAGAGTGGCTGGCAACAAGATGGCTGGTGACTCCCTTGCAGGAACAGGTCCTCTTTCTGCCACACAATCTGAGCTGGAGCAAAGCAGTGTATGGCAGCAGCATGAAGTCCATTTACGCTCATGAAAGCGGAGTGGTGGAAATCGACCGAGCATTGCATGGCCCTGTAGCGCCCACTTTGCAGCAGTGTGATAAAATCCCCATCCTTCAAGGGAGACGGTAAAAGGGCAGAGTGGCTGGCAACAAGATGGCTGGTGACTCCCTTGCAGGAACAGGTCCTCTTTCTGCCACACAATCTGAGCTGGAGCAAAGCAGTGTATGGCAGCAGCATGAAGTCCATTTACGCTCATGAAAGCGGAGTGGTGGAAATCGACCGAGCATTGCATGGCCCTGTAGCGCCCACTTTGCAGCAGTGTGATAAAATCCCCATCCCGTAATGTGAAATATTGCCTGAGGGCCGTGGATAAGTGGTGGGCCAACTTTGCGCAGTGGAAGATCCTCTCGAAGAGGGCGCTTAAAAGTGTGTGTGAGGTGGGCGCGGAGCAGTTCCCGCGCCAGCAGCATGCCCAAGGTGAGCGCAAGTGGCGAAGGCCGAGACCAGCTTCGCCCGTGTCTGAGGAAAAAGGGAGAACTCGTGGCTGGAGTGAGGATGGAAGGAGTTGGCGTTCAGGAAGGCCAAGCCTCCACGTCGCGGAATATCAGATCTGTGCTGTCAGCTAGCACCGTCCTCATGGCCGCAGAGACATGCTTTAGCTGCTACAGCGCCCACGTAACCTTCGGCATGTTTCTCCGTGCCCTGAGCCCTGAGACCAGCTTCGCCCGTGTCTGAGGAAAGAGGGAGAACTCGTGGCTGGAGTGAGGATGGAAGGAGTTGGCGTTCAGGAAGGCCAAGCCTCCACGTCGCGGAATATCAGATCTGTGCTGTCAGCTAGCACCGTCCTCATGGCCGCAGAGACATGCTTTAGCTGCTACAGCGCCCACGTAACCTTCGGCATGTTTCTCCGTGCCCTGAGCCCTGAGACCAGCTTCGCCCGTGTCTGAGGAAAGAGGGAGAACTCGTGGCTGGAGTGAGGATGGAAGGAGTTGGCGTTCAGGAAGGCCAAGCCTCCACGTCGCGGAATATCAGATCTGTGCTGTCAGCTAGCACCGTCCTCATGGCCGCAGAGACATGCTTTAGCTGCTACAGCGCCCACGTAACCTTCGGCATGTTTCTCCGTGCCCTGAGCCCTGAGACCAGCTTCGCCCGTGTCTGAGGAAAGAGGGAGAACTCGTGGCTGGAGTGAGGATGGAAGGAGTTGGCGTTCAGGAAGGCCAAGCCTCCACGTCGCGGAATATCAGATCTGTGCTGTCAGCTAGCACCGTCCTCATGGCCGCAGAGACATGCTTTAGCTGCTACAGCGCCCACGTAACCTTCGGCATGTTTCTCCGTGCCCTGAGCCCTGAGACCAGCTTCGCCCGTGTCTGAGGAAAGAGGGAGAACTCGTGGCTGGAGTGAGGATGGAAGGAGTTGGCGTTCAGGAAGGCCAAGCCTCCACGTCGCGGAATATCAGATCTGTGCTGTCAGCTAGCACCGTCCTCATGGCCGCAGAGACATGCTTTAGCTGCTACAGCGCCCACGTAACCTTCGGCATGTTTCTCCGTGCCCTGAGCCCTGAGACCAGCTTCGCCCGTGTCTGAGGAAAGAGGGAGAACTCGTGGCTGGAGTGAGGATGGAAGGAGTTGGCGTTCAGGAAGGCCAAGCCTCCACGTCGCGGAATATCAGATCTGTGCTGTCAGCTAGCACCGTCCTCATGGCCGCAGAGACATGCTTTAGCTGCTACAGCGCCCACGTAACCTTCGGCATGTTTCTCCGTGCCCTGAGCCCTGAGACCAGCTTCGCCCGTGTCTGAGGAAAGAGGGAGAACTCGTGGCTGGAGTGAGGATGGAAGGAGTTGGCGTTCAGGAAGGCCAAGCCTCCACGTCGCGGAATATCAGATCTGTGCTGTCAGCTAGCACCGTCCTCATGGCCGCAGAGACATGCTTTAGCTGCTACAGCGCCCACGTAACCTTCGGCATGTTTCTCCGTGCCCTGAGCCCTGAGACCAGCTTCGCCCGTGTCTGAGGAAAGAGGGAGAACTCGTGGCTGGAGTGAGGATGGAAGGAGTTGGCGTTCAGGAAGGCCAAGCCTCCACGTCGCGGAATATCAGATCTGTGCTGTCAGCTAGCACCGTCCTCATGGCCGCAGAGACATGCTTTAGCTGCTACAGCGCCCACGTAACCTTCGGCATGTTTCTCCGTGCCCTGAGCCCTGAGACCAGCTTCGCCCGTGTCTGAGGAAAGAGGGAGAACTCGTGGCTGGAGTGAGGATGGAAGGAGTTGGCGTTCAGGAAGGCCAAGCCTCCACGTCGCGGAATATCAGATCTGTGCTGTCAGCTAGCACCGTCCTCATGGCCGCAGAGACATGCTTTAGCTGCTACAGCGCCCACGTAACCTTCGGCATGTTTCTCCGTGCCCTGAGCCCTGAGACCAGCTTCGCCCGTGTCTGAGGAAAGAGGGAGAACTCGTGGCTGGAGTGAGGATGGAAGGAGTTGGCGTTCAGGAAGGCCAAGCCTCCACGTCGCGGAATATCAGATCTGTGCTGTCAGCTAGCACCGTCCTCATGGCCGCAGAGACATGCTTTAGCTGCTACAGCGCCCACGTAACCTTCGGCATGCTTCTCCGTGCCCTGAGCCTCTGAGATGAGTTTTTGAGAGGCTGCCTTTTCTTATGTTTCCATGTTTGTTTTGTGAGCGTGCGTTTAATTAGGTTTTCTGGCTGAGGCATTGCTTCTTTGATTTCCTTTTGAAACATTCAAGGGCTCTTGCTATAAATATGCAGAACACCCGTTGAATAAACAATAAAGACAAGCATGCAATAATCTTGTAAATAGCTTCCTTTGCATATTGCTTAGAAATTTGACATATTTGGCATTAAAGGATTATTGCATTAAAGAGCTCAAAAATGAATTAAAGCCAATGATCAAATCGGGACCATGCGAGAGGAGTGGATCAAACGACTGGTTCAATAGGTTCAAACATTTGGTTCAATATAGGTTCAATGAGTGCAATAGGGTTTATATCTGGTACCATCGGCAGGCCAAATGTGAATCTCTTTTCTCCCAAAAAGTCGAATAGCCTGAGTTTAAAGTCAAAGAAATACATCTACTACTAGTGGAATCTGCTTCTAAAACAATTGCATTTTGTTTTAGCGCGCAGTCCAGTTGCTCTTTCCTTTGCGCGCTAAACCAAAATGCAGGTGGCTCAGCAGATTCCACTAGTAGTAGATGTATTTCTTTGACTTTAAACTCAGGCTATTCGACTTTTTGGGAGAAAAGAGATTCACATTTGGCCTGCCGATGGTACCAGATATTTCTTCCACTTTTAATATAGTATAAACTGTATAAATTAAAATTTTTATATGGTTGGTTTTGTATTAATACCTATTAAGATAAATTTGGAAAAAAAATAAAAAAAAAATAAACTTATTTAAAAAATATAAAGATTTGAAAAGATTCGAAAAGATTTGAAAATCAAAAACACAATACATCTTTATTGGCAAACTAACATATTTTTGCGAAATTTTCATGATTTATACTTAGGGCAATCGATTTTTGGGAGAAATCTTAATATCATAAAAGAGTTTTAAATTTGACCTGGCGATTGTACCAGTTGTTTTCTCAACTTAAAAAATCCAAAACAGAAATAATTGCCAGAGAAGGATTCGAACCTCACAGTTTCATCCAACTGCCCAGTCGCTTAGACCACTACACCACTGGCGCATATCCAACTTTAATTAACTGAAGAGTTATATAAAGAAATATATGAAGCCCAGAAACCCGGGGAAGGGGGTGGGGGGAAGAAATGAATACCTACTATCGTCCATTGAATAGATGCGGAGAAGAAGGAGAAGAAGGAGAAGGAGTTCGGACATATGGTTTTGAGTGATTTTCTAATGATTGCTGTAAGTTTTGGTCGATTTCTCGCGAGTTTTGGACAATTCGATGGTTGTCTTTTCAATGCAAAAAGAATCAGAGCGATACGACATTTCTGTGAAGCACAAATTCCTTATCAATTTTAAGATCTAGCAATAGCCCTCAAAACGTACACCTGGGTCGAAAAGAGGGGCTGGGCGCTGACACTCCGCTAACGCTCCGTTCGCGCCAGCACAATGAAGAGGCGTTTGCAAAAAAGGGGCCTCTCCAATTTTGATTGTTTCCCATTTTAGAATAAAAGCGATATTCAAAAATCTAAGAATTACCTATTTCAGCAATCACCGCTGCTTATGAATCAGTGGAGACGGGTGATGCGATGCATGGCGATCTTGTTGAGGCTGCGGCTCTGCGTCACACCGGCGCTTTTCTTCCTACAAATTCCCTCAACCTCTACTTCCCAACTCCAGCTCAAGCCCCTCACGTGGACAGCCCCGGAGCGCTGTCCAGTCGAAGCTTCAGTTCGTAGGACAGGCCCTCCTCCCCTGTTCTCATCTCCACCCTCAGCTTCTCTTATCGCCAGCTCCAATTGCAAGAAAGGCAGGGAACGGCATATTTGGAGCTCTTCTGAGCCGGCTCGTGGCCCAGCGCGACGCAGGACATCAGGTCATAGCCGCTGCACAGCCCTTCTGTCCATGTGCAGAGCAATGGGTCGGAGAGGAGGAAAGGGAACCCGGCTATGTTGCTGCGGAGGACTCGCGGCTTGCCGGCACTCTCCTTCGGATACACCGCACCCATGCCTTTCAGACCCAGTGTGAAAGCTATCAGGCCCTCCTCCCCTGTTCTCATCTCCACCCTCAGCTTCTCTTATCGCCAGCTCCAATTGCAAGAAAGGCAGGGAACGGCATATTTGGAGCTCTTCTGAGCCGGCTCGTGGCCCAGCGCGACGCAGGACATCAGGTCATAGCCGCTGCACAGCCCTTCTGTCCATGTGCAGAGCAATGGGTCGGAGAGGAGGAAAGGGAACCCGGCTATGTTGCTGCGGAGGACTCGCGGCTTGCCGGCACTCTCCTTCGGATACACCGCACCCATGCCTTTCAGACCCAGTGTGAAAGCTATCAGGCCCTCCTCCCCTGTTCTCATCTCCACCCTCAGCTTCTCTTATCGCCAGCTCCAATTGCAAGAAAGGCAGGGAACGGCATATTTGGAGCTCTTCTGAGCCGGCTCGTGGCCCAGCGCGACGCAGGACATCAGGTCATAGCCGCTGCACAGCCCTTCTGTCCATGTGCAGAGCAATGGGTCGGAGAGGAGGAAAGGGAACCCGGCTATGTTGCTGCGGAGGACTCGCGGCTTGCCGGCACTCTCCTTCGGATACACCGCACCCATGCCTTTCAGACCCAGTGTGAAAGCTATCAGGCCCTCCTCCCCTGTTCTCATCTCCACCCTCAGCTTCTCTTATCGCCAGCTCCAATTGCAAGAAAGGCAGGGAACGGCATATTTGGAGCTCTTCTGAGCCGGCTCGTGGCCCAGCGCGACGCAGGACATCAGGTCATAGCCGCTGCACAGCCCTTCTGTCCATGTGCAGAGCAATGGGTCGGAGAGGAGGAAAGGGAACCCGGCTATGTTGCTGCGGAGGACTCGCGGCTTGCCGGCACTCTCCTTCGGATACACCGCACCCATGCCTTTCAGACCCAGTGTGAAAGCTATCAGGCCCTCCTCCCCTGTTCTCATCTCCACCCTCAGCTTCTCTTATCGCCAGCTCCAATTGCAAGAAAGGCAGGGAACGGCATATTTGGAGCTCTTCTGAGCCGGCTCGTGGCCCAGCGCGACGCAGGACATCAGGTCATAGCCGCTGCACAGCCCTTCTGTCCATGTGCAGAGCAATGGGTCGGAGAGGAGGAAAGGGAACCCGGCTATGTTGCTGCGGAGGACTCGCGGCTTGCCGGCACTCTCCTTCGGATACACCGCACCCATGCCTTTCAGACCCAGTGTGAAAGCTATCAGGCCCTCCTCCCCTGTTCTCATCTCCACCCTCAGCTTCTCTTATCGCCAGCTCCAATTGCAAGAAAGGCAGGGAACGGCATATTTGGAGCTCTTCTGAGCCGGCTCGTGGCCCAGCGCGACGCAGGACATCAGGTCATAGCCGCTGCACAGCCCTTCTGTCCATGTGCAGAGCAATGGGTCGGAGAGGAGGAAAGGGAACCCGGCTATGTTGCTGCGGAGGACTCGCGGCTTGCCGGCACTCTCCTTCGGATACACCGCACCCATGCCTTTCAGACCCAGTGTGAAAGCTATCAGGCCCTCCTCCCCTGTTCTCATCTCCACCCTCAGCTTCTCTTATCGCCAGCTCCAATTGCAAGAAAGGCAGGGAACGGCATATTTGGAGCTCTTCTGAGCCGGCTCGTGGCCCAGCGCGACGCAGGACATCAGGTCATAGCCGCTGCACAGCCCTTCTGTCCATGTGCAGAGCAATGGGTCGGAGAGGAGGAAAGGGAACCCGGCTATGTTGCTGCGGAGGACTCGCGGCTTGCCGGCACTCTCCTTCGGATACACCGCACCCATGCCTTTCAGACCCAGTGTGAAAGCTATCAGGCCCTCCTCCCCTGTTCTCATCTCCACCCTCAGCTTCTCTTATCGCCAGCTCCAATTGCAAGAAAGGCAGGGAACGGCATATTTGGAGCTCTTCTGAGCCGGCTCGTGGCCCAGCGCGACGCAGGACATCAGGTCATAGCCGCTGCACAGCCCTTCTGTCCATGTGCAGAGCAATGGGTCGGAGAGGAGGAAAGGGAACCCGGCTATGTTGCTGCGGAGGACTCGCGGCTTGCCGGCACTCTCCTTCGGATACACCGCACCCATGCCTTTCAGACCCAGTGTGAAAGCTATCAGGCCCTCCTCCCCTGTTCTCATCTCCACCCTCAGCTTCTCTTATCGCCAGCTCCAATTGCAAGAAAGGCAGGGAACGGCATATTTGGAGCTCTTCTGAGCCGGCTCGTGGCCCAGCGCGACGCAGGACATCAGGTCATAGCCGCTGCACAGCCCTTCTGTCCATGTGCAGAGCAATGGGTCGGAGAGGAGGAAAGGGAACCCGGCTATGTTGCTGCGGAGGACTCGCGGCTTGCCGGCACTCTCCTTCGGATACACCGCACCCATGCCTTTCAGACCCAGTGTGAAAGCTATCAGGCCCTCCTCCCCTGTTCTCATCTCCACCCTCAGCTTCTCTTATCGCCAGCTCCAATTGCAAGAAAGGCAGGGAACGGCATATTTGGAGCTCTTCTGAGCCGGCTCGTGGCCCAGCGCGACGCAGGACATCAGGTCATAGCCGCTGCACAGCCCTTCTGTCCATGTGCAGAGCAATGGGTCGGAGAGGAGGAAAGGGAACCCGGCTATGTTGCTGCGGAGGACTCGCGGCTTGCCGGCACTCTCCTTCGGATACACCGCACCCATGCCTTTCAGACCCAGTGTGAAAGCTATCAGGCCCTCCTCCCCTGTTCTCATCTCCACCCTCAGCTTCTCTTATCGCCAGCTCCAATTGCAAGAAAGGCAGGGAACGGCATATTTGGAGCTCTTCTGAGCCGGCTCGTGGCCCAGCGCGACGCAGGACATCAGGTCATAGCCGCTGCACAGCCCTTCTGTCCATGTGCAGAGCAATGGGTCGGAGAGGAGGAAAGGGAACCCGGCTATGTTGCTGCGGAGGACTCGCGGCTTGCCGGCACTCTCCTTCGGATACACCGCACCCATGCCTTTCAGACCCAGTGTGAAAGCTATCAGGCCCTCCTCCCCTGTTCTCATCTCCACCCTCAGCTTCTCTTATCGCCAGCTCCAATTGCAAGAAAGGCAGGGAACGGCATATTTGGAGCTCTTCTGAGCCGGCTCGTGGCCCAGCGCGACGCAGGACATCAGGTCATAGCCGCTGCACAGCCCTTCTGTCCATGTGCAGAGCAATGGGTCGGAGAGGAGGAAAGGGAACCCGGCTATGTTGCTGCGGAGGACTCGCGGCTTGCCGGCACTCTCCTTCGGATACACCGCACCCATGCCTTTCAGACCCAGTGTGAAAGCTATCAGGCCCTCCTCCCCTGTTCTCATCTCCACCCTCAGCTTCTCTTATCGCCAGCTCCAATTGCAAGAAAGGCAGGGAACGGCATATTTGGAGCTCTTCTGAGCCGGCTCGTGGCCCAGCGCGACGCAGGACATCAGGTCATAGCCGCTGCACAGCCCTTCTGTCCATGTGCAGAGCAATGGGTCGGAGAGGAGGAAAGGGAACCCGGCTATGTTGCTGCGGAGGACTCGCGGCTTGCCGGCACTCTCCTTCGGATACACCGCACCCATGCCTTTCAGACCCAGTGTGAAAGCTATCAGGCCCTCCTCCCCTGTTCTCATCTCCACCCTCAGCTTCTCTTATCGCCAGCTCCAATTGCAAGAAAGGCAGGGAACGGCATATTTGGAGCTCTTCTGAGCCGGCTCGTGGCCCAGCGCGACGCAGGACATCAGGTCATAGCCGCTGCACAGCCCTTCTGTCCATGTGCAGAGCAATGGGTCGGAGAGGAGGAAAGGGAACCCGGCTATGTTGCTGCGGAGGACTCGCGGCTTGCCGGCACTCTCCTTCGGATACACCGCACCCATGCCTTTCAGACCCAGTGTGAAAGCTATCAGGCCCTCCTCCCCTGTTCTCATCTCCACCCTCAGCTTCTCTTATCGCCAGCTCCAATTGCAAGAAAGGCAGGGAACGGCATATTTGGAGCTCTTCTGAGCCGGCTCGTGGCCCAGCGCGACGCAGGACATCAGGTCATAGCCGCTGCACAGCCCTTCTGTCCATGTGCAGAGCAATGGGTCGGAGAGGAGGAAAGGGAACCCGGCTATGTTGCTGCGGAGGACTCGCGGCTTGCCGGCACTCTCCTTCGGATACACCGCACCCATGCCTTTCAGACCCAGTGTGAAAGCTATCAGGCCCTCCTCCCCTGTTCTCATCTCCACCCTCAGCTTCTCTTATCGCCAGCTCCAATTGCAAGAAAGGCAGGGAACGGCATATTTGGAGCTCTTCTGAGCCGGCTCGTGGCCCAGCGCGACGCAGGACATCAGGTCATAGCCGCTGCACAGCCCTTCTGTCCATGTGCAGAGCAATGGGTCGGAGAGGAGGAAAGGGAACCCGGCTATGTTGCTGCGGAGGACTCGCGGCTTGCCGGCACTCTCCTTCGGATACACCGCACCCATGCCTTTCAGACCCAGTGTGAAAGCTATCAGGCCCTCCTCCCCTGTTCTCATCTCCACCCTCAGCTTCTCTTATCGCCAGCTCCAATTGCAAGAAAGGCAGGGAACGGCATATTTGGAGCTCTTCTGAGCCGGCTCGTGGCCCAGCGCGACGCAGGACATCAGGTCATAGCCGCTGCACAGCCCTTCTGTCCATGTGCAGAGCAATGGGTCGGAGAGGAGGAAAGGGAACCCGGCTATGTTGCTGCGGAGGACTCGCGGCTTGCCGGCACTCTCCTTCGGATACACCGCACCCATGCCTTTCAGACCCAGTGTGAAAGCTATCAGGCCCTCCTCCCCTGTTCTCATCTCCACCCTCAGCTTCTCTTATCGCCAGCTCCAATTGCAAGAAAGGCAGGGAACGGCATATTTGGAGCTCTTCTGAGCCGGCTCGTGGCCCAGCGCGACGCAGGACATCAGGTCATAGCCGCTGCACAGCCCTTCTGTCCATGTGCAGAGCAATGGGTCGGAGAGGAGGAAAGGGAACCCGGCTATGTTGCTGCGGAGGACTCGCGGCTTGCCGGCACTCTCCTTCGGATACACCGCACCCATGCCTTTCAGACCCAGTGTGAAAGCTATCAGGCCCTCCTCCCCTGTTCTCATCTCCACCCTCAGCTTCTCTTATCGCCAGCTCCAATTGCAAGAAAGGCAGGGAACGGCATATTTGGAGCTCTTCTGAGCCGGCTCGTGGCCCAGCGCGACGCAGGACATCAGGTCATAGCCGCTGCACAGCCCTTCTGTCCATGTGCAGAGCAATGGGTCGGAGAGGAGGAAAGGGAACCCGGCTATGTTGCTGCGGAGGACTCGCGGCTTGCCGGCACTCTCCTTCGGATACACCGCACCCATGCCTTTCAGACCCAGTGTGAAAGCTATCAGGCCCTCCTCCCCTGTTCTCATCTCCACCCTCAGCTTCTCTTATCGCCAGCTCCAATTGCAAGAAAGGCAGGGAACGGCATATTTGGAGCTCTTCTGAGCCGGCTCGTGGCCCAGCGCGACGCAGGACATCAGGTCATAGCCGCTGCACAGCCCTTCTGTCCATGTGCAGAGCAATGGGTCGGAGAGGAGGAAAGGGAACCCGGCTATGTTGCTGCGGAGGACTCGCGGCTTGCCGGCACTCTCCTTCGGATACACCGCACCCATGCCTTTCAGACCCAGTGTGAAAGCTATCAGGCCCTCCTCCCCTGTTCTCATCTCCACCCTCAGCTTCTCTTATCGCCAGCTCCAATTGCAAGAAAGGCAGGGAACGGCATATTTGGAGCTCTTCTGAGCCGGCTCGTGGCCCAGCGCGACGCAGGACATCAGGTCATAGCCGCTGCACAGCCCTTCTGTCCATGTGCAGAGCAATGGGTCGGAGAGGAGGAAAGGGAACCCGGCTATGTTGCTGCGGAGGACTCGCGGCTTGCCGGCACTCTCCTTCGGATACACCGCACCCATGCCTTTCAGACCCAGTGTGAAAGCTATCAGGCCCTCCTCCCCTGTTCTCATCTCCACCCTCAGCTTCTCTTATCGCCAGCTCCAATTGCAAGAAAGGCAGGGAACGGCATATTTGGAGCTCTTCTGAGCCGGCTCGTGGCCCAGCGCGACGCAGGACATCAGGTCATAGCCGCTGCACAGCCCTTCTGTCCATGTGCAGAGCAATGGGTCGGAGAGGAGGAAAGGGAACCCGGCTATGTTGCTGCGGAGGACTCGCGGCTTGCCGGCACTCTCCTTCGGATACACCGCACCCATGCCTTTCAGACCCAGTGTGAAAGCTATCAGGCCCTCCTCCCCTGTTCTCATCTCCACCCTCAGCTTCTCTTATCGCCAGCTCCAATTGCAAGAAAGGCAGGGAACGGCATATTTGGAGCTCTTCTGAGCCGGCTCGTGGCCCAGCGCGACGCAGGACATCAGGTCATAGCCGCTGCACAGCCCTTCTGTCCATGTGCAGAGCAATGGGTCGGAGAGGAGGAAAGGGAACCCGGCTATGTTGCTGCGGAGGACTCGCGGCTTGCCGGCACTCTCCTTCGGATACACCGCACCCATGCCTTTCAGACCCAGTGTGAAAGCTATCAGGCCCTCCTCCCCTGTTCTCATCTCCACCCTCAGCTTCTCTTATCGCCAGCTCCAATTGCAAGAAAGGCAGGGAACGGCATATTTGGAGCTCTTCTGAGCCGGCTCGTGGCCCAGCGCGACGCAGGACATCAGGTCATAGCCGCTGCACAGCCCTTCTGTCCATGTGCAGAGCAATGGGTCGGAGAGGAGGAAAGGGAACCCGGCTATGTTGCTGCGGAGGACTCGCGGCTTGCCGGCACTCTCCTTCGGATACACCGCACCCATGCCTTTCAGACCCAGTGTGAAAGCTATCACGCCCTCCTGCCCCTTTCTCTTATCCACCCTCAGCTTCTCTTATCGCCAGCTCCAATTGCAAGAAAGGCAGGGAACGGCATATTTGGAGCTCTTCTGAGCCGGCTCGTGGCCCAGCGCGACGCAGGACATCAGGTCATAGCCGCTGCACAGCCCTTCTGTCCATGTGCAGAGCAATGGGTCGGAGAGGAGGAAAGGGAACCCGGCTATGTTGCTGCGGAGGACTCGCGGCTTGCCGGCACTCTCCTTCGGATACACCGCACCCATGCCTTTCAGACCCAGTGTGAAAGCTATCAGGCCCTCCTCCCCTGTTCTCATCTCCACCCTCAGCTTCTCTTATCGCCAGCTCCAATTGCAAGAAAGGCAGGGAACGGCATATTTGGAGCTCTTCTGAGCCGGCTCGTGGCCCAGCGCGACGCAGGACATCAGGTCATAGCCGCTGCACAGCCCTTCTGTCCATGTGCAGAGCAATGGGTCGGAGAGGAGGAAAGGGAACCCGGCTATGTTGCTGCGGAGGACTCGCGGCTTGCCGGCACTCTCCTTCGGATACACCGCACCCATGCCTTTCAGACCCAGTGTGAAAGCTATCAGGCCCTCCTCCCCTGTTCTCATCTCCACCCTCAGCTTCTCTTATCGCCAGCTCCAATTGCAAGAAAGGCAGGGAACGGCATATTTGGAGCTCTTCTGAGCCGGCTCGTGGCCCAGCGCGACGCAGGACATCAGGTCATAGCCGCTGCACAGCCCTTCTGTCCATGTGCAGAGCAATGGGTCGGAGAGGAGGAAAGGGAACCCGGCTATGTTGCTGCGGAGGACTCGCGGCTTGCCGGCACTCTCCTTCGGATACACCGCACCCATGCCTTTCAGACCCAGTGTGAAAGCTATCAGGCCCTCCTCCCCTGTTCTCATCTCCACCCTCAGCTTCTCTTATCGCCAGCTCCAATTGCAAGAAAGGCAGGGAACGGCATATTTGGAGCTCTTCTGAGCCGGCTCGTGGCCCAGCGCGACGCAGGACATCAGGTCATAGCCGCTGCACAGCCCTTCTGTCCATGTGCAGAGCAATGGGTCGGAGAGGAGGAAAGGGAACCCGGCTATGTTGCTGCGGAGGACTCGCGGCTTGCCGGCACTCTCCTTCGGATACACCGCACCCATGCCTTTCAGACCCAGTGTGAAAGCTATCAGGCCCTCCTCCCCTGTTCTCATCTCCACCCTCAGCTTCTCTTATCGCCAGCTCCAATTGCAAGAAAGGCAGGGAACGGCATATTTGGAGCTCTTCTGAGCCGGCTCGTGGCCCAGCGCGACGCAGGACATCAGGTCATAGCCGCTGCACAGCCCTTCTGTCCATGTGCAGAGCAATGGGTCGGAGAGGAGGAAAGGGAACCCGGCTATGTTGCTGCGGAGGACTCGCGGCTTGCCGGCACTCTCCTTCGGATACACCGCACCCATGCCTTTCAGACCCAGTGTGAAAGCTATCAGGCCCTCCTCCCCTGTTCTCATCTCCACCCTCAGCTTCTCTTATCGCCAGCTCCAATTGCAAGAAAGGCAGGGAACGGCATATTTGGAGCTCTTCTGAGCCGGCTCGTGGCCCAGCGCGACGCAGGACATCAGGTCATAGCCGCTGCACAGCCCTTCTGTCCATGTGCAGAGCAATGGGTCGGAGAGGAGGAAAGGGAACCCGGCTATGTTGCTGCGGAGGACTCGCGGCTTGCCGGCACTCTCCTTCGGATACACCGCACCCATGCCTTTCAGACCCAGTGTGAAAGCTATCAGGCCCTCCTCCCCTGTTCTCATCTCCACCCTCAGCTTCTCTTATCGCCAGCTCCAATTGCAAGAAAGGCAGGGAACGGCATATTTGGAGCTCTTCTGAGCCGGCTCGTGGCCCAGCGCGACGCAGGACATCAGGTCATAGCCGCTGCACAGCCCTTCTGTCCATGTGCAGAGCAATGGGTCGGAGAGGAGGAAAGGGAACCCGGCTATGTTGCTGCGGAGGACTCGCGGCTTGCCGGCACTCTCCTTCGGATACACCGCACCCATGCCTTTCAGACCCAGTGTGAAAGCTATCAGGCCCTCCTCCCCTGTTCTCATCTCCACCCTCAGCTTCTCTTATCGCCAGCTCCAATTGCAAGAAAGGCAGGGAACGGCATATTTGGAGCTCTTCTGAGCCGGCTCGTGGCCCAGCGCGACGCAGGACATCAGGTCATAGCCGCTGCACAGCCCTTCTGTCCATGTGCAGAGCAATGGGTCGGAGAGGAGGAAAGGGAACCCGGCTATGTTGCTGCGGAGGACTCGCGGCTTGCCGGCACTCTCCTTCGGATACACCGCACCCATGCCTTTCAGACCCAGTGTGAAAGCTATCAGGCCCTCCTCCCTGTTCTCAACTCCACCCTCAGCTTCTCTTATCGCCAGCTCCAATTGCAAGAAAGGCAGGGAACGGCATATTTGGAGCTCTTCTGAGCCGGCTCGTGGCCCAGCGCGACGCAGGACATCAGGTCATAGCCGCTGCACAGCCCTTCTGTCCATGTGCAGAGCAATGGGTCGGAGAGGAGGAAAGGGAACCCGGCTATGTTGCTGCGGAGGACTCGCGGCTTGCCGGCACTCTCCTTCGGATACACCGCACCCATGCCTTTCAGACCCAGTGTGAAAGCTATCAGGCCCTCCTCCCCTGTTCTCATCTCCACCCTCAGCTTCTCTTATCGCCAGCTCCAATTGCAAGAAAGGCAGGGAACGGCATATTTGGAGCTCTTCTGAGCCGGCTCGTGGCCCAGCGCGACGCAGGACATCAGGTCATAGCCGCTGCACAGCCCTTCTGTCCATGTGCAGAGCAATGGGTCGGAGAGGAGGAAAGGGAACCCGGCTATGTTGCTGCGGAGGACTCGCGGCTTGCCGGCACTCTCCTTCGGATACACCGCACCCATGCCTTTCAGACCCAGTGTGAAAGCTATCAGGCCCTCCTCCCCTGTTCTCATCTCCACCCTCAGCTTCTCTTATCGCCAGCTCCAATTGCAAGAAAAGGCAGGGAACGGCATATTTGGAGCTCTTCTGAGCCGGCTCGTGGCCCAGCGCGACGCAGGACATCAGGTCATAGCCGCTGCACAGCCCTTCTGTCCATGTGCAGAGCAATGGGTGGGAGAGGAGGAAGGGAACCCGGCTATGTTGCTGCGGAGGACTCGCGGCTTGCCGGCACTCTCCTTCGGATACACCGCACCCATGCCTTTCAGACCCAGTGTGAAAGCTATCAGGCCCTCCCCTCCCCTGTTCTCATCTCCACCCTCAGCTTCTCTTATCGCCAGCTCCAATTGCAAGAAAGGCAGGGAACGGCATATTTGGAGCTCTTCTGAGCCGGCTCGTGGCCCAGCGCGACGCAGGACATCAGGTCATAGCCGCTGCACAGCCCTTCTGTCCATGTGCAGAGCAATGGGTCGGAGAGGAGGAAAGGGAACCGGGCTCATGTTGCTGCGGAGGACTTGCGGCTTGCCGACACTCCTTCGGATACACCACCCCCATGCCTTTCAGACCCAGTGTGAAAGCTATTAGGCCCTCCTCCCTGTCTCTCATCTCCACCCTCAGCTTCTCTTATCGCCAGCTCCAATTGGAAGAAAAGGCAGGGAACGGCATATTTGGAGCTCTTCTGAGCCGGCTCGTGGCCCAGCGCTACGCAGGGACATCAGGTCATAGCCGCTGCACAGCCCTTCTGTCCATGTGCAGAGCAATGGGTCGGAGAGGAGGAAAGGGAACCCGGGCCATGTTGCTGCGGAGGACTCGCGGCTTGCCGGCACTCTCCTTCGGATACACGCATCCCTGCCTTTCAGACCCCAGTGTGAAAGCTATCAGGCCCTCTCCTCCCGCTGTTCTCACTCTCTCCACCCTCAGCTTCTCTTATCGCCAGCTCCAATTGCAAGAAAGGCAGGGAACGGCATATTTGGGAGCTCTTCTGAGCCGGCTCGTGGCCCAGCGCGACGCAGGACATCAGGCTCATAGCCGCTGCACAGCCCTTCTGTCCATGTGCAGAGCAATGGGTCGGAGAGTAGGAAAGGGAACCCGGCTATGTTGCTGCGGAGGACTCGCGGCTTGCCGGCACTCTCCTTCGGAGACACCGCACCCATGCCTTTCAGACCCAGTGTGAAAGCCATCAGGCCCTCCTCCCTGTTCTCATCTCCACCCTCAGCTTCTCTTATCGCCAGCTCCAATTGCAGAGGCAGGGAACGGCATATTTGGAGCTCTTCTGAGCCGGCTCGTGGCCCAGCGCGACGCAGGACATCAGGTCATAGCCGCTGCACAGCCCTTCTGTCCATGTGCAGAGCAATGGGTCGGAGAGGAGGAAAGGGAACCCGGCTATGTTGCTGCGGAAGGCAGCGGCTTGCCGGCACTCTCCTTCGGATACACCGCACCCATGCCTTTCAGACCCAGTGTGAAAGCTATCAGGCCCTCCTCCCTGTTCTCATCTCCACCCTCAGCTTCTCTTATCGCCAGCTCCAATTGCAAAGAAAGGCAGGGAACGGCATATTCGGAGTTTTCGAGCGGGCCCAGCGCGACGCAGGACATCAGGTCATAGCCGCTGCACAGCCCTTCTGTCCATGTGCAGAGCAATGGGTCGGAGAGGAGGAAAGGGAACACGGCGATGTTGCTGCGGAGGACTCGCGGGTTGCGGGCTGTCTCCGTGGGATACAGCGCGCCGATGCGTTTCAGACCCAGTGTGAAAGCTATCAGGCCCTCCTCCCTGTTTATTTCCACCCTCAGCTTCTCTTATCGCCAGCTCCAATTGCAAGAAAGGAAGGGAACGGCATATTTGGAGCCCTCTTCTGAGCCGGCTCGTGGCCCAGCGCGACGCAGGACATCAGGTCATAGCCGCTGCACAGCCCTTCTGTCCATGTGCAGAGCAATGGGTCGGAGAGGAGGAAAAGGAACCCGGGCCACGTCGCTGCGGAGGACCCGCGGCTTGCCGGCACTCTCCTTCACAGACACCGCACCCATGCCTTTCAGACCCAGTGTGAAAGCTATCAGGCCCTCCTCCCCGTCTCGCATCTCCACCCTCAGCTTCTCTTATCGCCAGCTCCAATCGAAAGAAAGGCAGGGAACGGCATATTTGGAGCTCTTCTGAGCCGGCTCGTGGCCCAGCGCGACGCAGGACATCAGGTCATATCCGCTGAACAGCCCTTCTCTCAATGTGAAGAGCAATGTGTCGGAGAGGAGGAAAGGGAACCCGGCTATGTTGCTGCGGACGCCTCGCAGCTTGCCGGCACTCTCCTTCGGATACACCGCACCCATGCCTTTCAGACCCAGTGTGAAAGCTATCCCGCCCTCCTCCCCTGTGCTCATTACCACCCACACACTCTCTTATCCCCAGCCCCATCTGCAAGTAAGTCAGGGAACGGCATATTTGGAGCTCTTCTGAGCCGGCTCGTGGCCCAGCGCGACGCAGGACATCAGGTCATAGCCGCTGCACAGCCCTTCTGTCCATGTGCAGAGCAATGGGTCGGAGAGGAGGAAAGGGAACCCGGCTATGTTGCTGCGGAGGACTTGCTGCTTGCCGGCACTCTCCTTCGGATACACCGCACCCATGCCTTTCAGACCCAGTGTGAAAGCTATCAGGCCCTCTCCTCCCCTGTTCTCATTCCCACCCTCAGCTTCTCTTACTATCGCCAGCTCCAATTGCAAGAAAGGCAGGGAACGGCATATTTGGAGCTCTTCTAAAGCCGGCTCGTGGCCCAGCGCGACGCAGGACATCAGGTCATAGCCGCTGCACAGCCCTTCTGTCCATGTGCAGAGCAATGGGTCGGAGAGGAGGAAAGGGAACCCGGCTATGTTGCTGCGGAGGACTCGCGGCTTGCCGGCACTCTCCTTCGGATACACCGCACCCATGCCTTTCAGACCCAGTGTGAAAG
>JASANA010004191.1:0-25383 GCA_030248095.1 Ptycholaimellus sp. GST1_10
TCAACTGGCGGCGAAGAGCAAGGTTTCGAGCAGGGAGGAGTAGGAAGGTGGGCTTTGAAGAGTGAAGCGGTTGGCGCAGGACGACTATGGAAGTGGAGCAGTGGAATGCTGGGTGTTGGGGCAGTTGGGCCTGGGCGCGGGGCTCATCCTAGCCGACCTCAGCCGCACAGCACTTCGCCGAGTCCGCCTTTGCCTTCACCTCCGGTACACTCAGCCTTCAGCAACAGTCCCTTCAGCAGTCATTGGCTCTAAAGGGCAGTTGGAGAAATGCTTTCGGTGAGCCTCAGGGTCTCAGGACAGTGCCTAATATTTTAAAATAATCCCATGGGACAGAGCAATACGTAACTGTAACGAGCACAGGGACATGTATTGCTCTTTCTGTCCCATGGGATTATTTTAAAATATTAGGCACTGTCCTGAGAAACTGAGGCTCACCTGAAAGCATTTCTCCAACTGCCCTTTAGAGCCAATGACTGCTGAAGGGACTACTGCTGCATGAAGTGTCTGCAGGAGTGGCATGGCTGAGCTGCGGCCTCGCCTGTGTCTCGGTCTCGTGACCTCAGTTGCAAGCATCTCTCACCCCCTTCTAGCAGCCTCCAGCCTCCTGGCAGCTGCCATGGCCACCGTCCTACTCCTGGAACCTATCGCCGTCCTCCACCGCCCCCACCCCATCATCAGTCCATTTCCCACCAGTTCCCCCCTTTACCACCCCCATCCTCCCTCCAAACTCCAGCAATAGTGGCAGTATGCGGCCTGACGGACCCTGTCTGGGTGGCCAAGGAGGAGGCGAAGAAGCGCCAGGCACTGCAGCATGGAGCCCTGCTGTGTTCAGGCTTCCTGGAGCTGCTGATGGCCGGCTCTTCTTTCTCATCATCGCCCTCTGCTGTCTTCGCCTGCGCACCTGGCGAAAGGCCACCGCAGCACCACCGAAGCAGGTACAGCGAATGTAAACAAGGCAACCCCCCATCTAATTCCATTCCTGGCCCTCCAGAAGCAGAAGATGGTGACGACGGATACGGAAGCGGGCCAACTGCACTACGTCCTCCACACTCTGAAACTTTGATACTTTGAGCATTGCCCAGGCTGTCTCTTGCCAAAATTGTCCCTCCCCCACAACTGCTTGCCAAAACGGCGCCTGTTCTCCCCGCCAAATGTATGGACGAGAGAAAGGCCTGGCCTCTAGTGGAAGGGAGGGGAAGCGAGGTGTAGAGATTTGCAACGGAGAGGGCTGCCTAGAAAACACTCCACCCGCCCCCCCCCCCCCGCCAAATCGCCCCCTCTCCAGAGCTGGTAAGCCGGGGGAGGGAGGGGTTGAGGGGAGGCTGGCTATGGCGGTTTTGTGCTGGTGAAGAGGTCAAGAGTGGAGGCCGGTGCATATCCAAGTGGGCCTCTTCTCTGCGGAACGGCGCCACTGCCTCCCCCCAAAAGCCTCCCTTGCTCGCTCTGGCGATTATGCGACTCCTAGGGCTGACTGTCCATGAGCTCTGCAGCTGTGTCAATATTTTCCCCCCCCATCTCAGCCAGAGGGGGAGTTGGCAGGGAGGTGTGCTGATAAAATATCAGCTTACTCGAGGTGGCGCGGCCATGGAAGGGGTGGAGGGGGAGGATTGTGGTTGAAGGGGGGCGGTAGTTGGATGGAGGCCGAAGGTGTGAGGAAGGCGCGACTAGGCACAACATGTTTGCTTGTCGGAGAGTGTGAGCTAAAAGAGTGCCTCGCCCCATTATCACGCCTCCCAGTCCCCCTACAGCCACAATCCAACCCTCACAGCCACATCCAGTCGCTCTCCAATCCGACGCCCACTTTCACCCTCTCTTCCCCGCTTTCAAAGGCTTCTTTTTCTTCTCATGCTCTTTTTAGGCGTCTGCCGCCTCGGACTAATGGGGACTGGTTGGTGAGAGCCGTTTTGATTCGCCAAAAGAAGTCGACCGTTGCGGAGAACTGAAGCTAGTGGAGTGGGAATGAGCTGATATTCTGGCCCCACATCCCTCCTGTACAGCGCAGCGGCGGAGATGCACGGCAGTTATTCTCGGCCTCAGAATACAGGCAGGGGAGATCAAGGGCTGTGGCGGGAGTGTGTGGGAGTAGGTGGTGCTGCAGTGATGCTGTTGGGTCGTTGGCAAGGGGGGCTGTCTTTGTGTCTAATGCGTCGGCGTATGGGGCTGAGCCTTGGCTGAGGTGAGAGGTGTTGTAGCGGAGAGACAATGCGCCGCCCTTTCCCTCCCGAGCATTGGCCAAAAGCAGCCCAGGCTGTGTGTGCCAGTGAAAAGTTGTCAGAGCATCCGGCCACAGACTTTAGACGCCCTGTTTGGCGTCCAGGGCTTGATGCCGGGCGCAAACAGTTTCCTGTTTCTGCTTTTTGCCCTGCTTAACCGATTCCGCATCATTGGGGCCTCAATTCTCATTCCAGCACGCTTCACGCTGCCTCCAGCTGACTTTTCCCGGCTCCTTGAGGTGAGAGAGAGAGTGAGAGTGAGCTTGGGAGAGTCCGAAAGGGTTCGGGGGGCGAAGCACAGGTGGATGGCTGGTAATCCGAGCAGGTAGCCGTGGCTGAAGGGGGTTCGAGAGTAGAGGGTGGGTGGCTAGGGTGGGGTATTAGAGAGGAGCAGAAGGGGGGAGGATGGGAGGCGCTGAAGTGGCCGGTATTCCGGCTCCCTCCCGCCACCAAAAGCTCTCCAAGGCCCCCACCTTGTCTCCTTCTGCTAATAGCTGACACCGAGCATAGGCTTGGAGCAGCACAATGCCAGCCATTGAGCAGAGCTGTTGCCGGTGGGAGCGGGTCTGACGTGGGGCTGCTTCTCCTCTTTCCCATCCATGCTCAGGAAAGGGGCGCGTCATTCGCTCAGTGAACCGTGAGGAGGAGGCGTTTCTTCAGGCCGCAGGAGGAGCATGTGAGGGATTCTCGGTGGGGCAACCAGCAGCGAGAGACCCAGAGTGCCAGTGTGTCTGGAGGGACTGGAAGAAGGCCGTCCACCCAACCATCCGCCGCCATGCAGGCGGAGTCTTTAGGCATCCTCCTCGCCCTGCTCCCCTTTTTCCAGGTTTATTTGGACTGGGCCATTCTTTTTGTGGAAATGAAATGGGGGACACGATTTCAGGCCTCTCGGGGCCAGGAGGTGGACTGCTCCCTGGCTTTGGACCGCGGCATCTGCCCCAACAAGTACCCAGCCATCCCCCTTCTCTCAAGTAGGATAGTGAATGTTTGTAGTTCGGGCGTGACCACGGAGCGTTTCTGGTTCAACGCGGCCGTGGACAGCTGCCAGCAGTTCCTCTACTACGGCTGCTCCCGCAACAGCAACAACTTCCGCAGCCGCGGGGAGTGCGAGGACTTCTGCGGAGGGGCCTCCAGTCTTTTTCCAGCCTCGCCTAGAGAGGCACCTAGTATGAAGGAAAAGGGATTTGACAGGACTGTGCACGGATGGCTCCGTGGCACTGGCCAAGCCGGCCAGCTGTAGGCCGGGTAATGGAGACTGCCCCGGCAGCCACTACTGCCCAGCCACTCTGGGCTACTGCTGCCAGCGCCAGCAGCCCATAGCCAAGGCCATCCTGGAGAATGCCCGTAGGCCACTTTTTCCTATCACATATCAGCTACAGGAGGAGCATTTTAGCATCTATTATATCCAGGGTTTCACCCTGCTATCTGTTCAATAGATCGATCCTGAACAGATAGCAGGGTGGAACCATGGAGTAATGACTGTATTATAGTACCGGGAGGGGCAGGATGTCTTCATCCGAAATGTATCCTGGCTTGATTTAAATAAAACGGATGAAGATTTCCTACTACTCCCGGTATTATAATATTCTAATAAAGGACTTCGCTCCGAATACTGGCTGAAACTGATGCGGGATAGGAAGATTGATGGTGTTTTGCAGAAGAGTTCTGCCCGGACGGCATTCGGCCGCTGCCACAAATCGCCTGCTCCCAGGACATGGAGTGCCCCGCCGGTTTCTTCTGCCCCGCCAACGTCGGCGGCTGCTGCTTCGCCGATCACCAGCCTTCCACGCCGCCCTTCCGTTTGCCCCTCCTTCTCTCCTCCCACCGCTTCCGCTAATCACGCCCCCTCGCTTCCCCCTCCGCCCGTGCGCCCCTGCCTGTTGCCTCTTTGAGCGCTTTCCGACCACTTGCAGCTCCCTCCCGCCTCCCCAAGTCCACTCGGTCTGGAGCCCTGCCCATCGCCATCCGTGCTCCCAATGGCGGATATTTACCTGGGCTTCTGCCTCCCCAGCCGCCTTCTCCGGACCCCACCGGCCTGGTGTGTCCGGACGGGAGCCAGGTGCACGACGGCTTCCGCACCTGCTCCGTGGACGCGGATTGTCCCGTCTTCAACTTCTGCGCCGCTGAGATCCGCGTCTGCTGCCTCAGTCTTCACTTCACCCAAGGTCCATCCTACCCCAGCTTCTGCTCACCCGCCTCCTCCTCACCCTCTCGCATCCCCCAGGCCTTCTCTAACCCTCGCCTGTCCTTGCTCACCTGGTGCATAAGGTATCTAAAAAGGATAAGACTTCCAGCTCCTCCCTCCACTCCTCCTCGCCCATCCCCTCCACCACGACCCTCGCCTCGCCCCCGTCCCTCCCCCGCTGCCCCGGCCACAGCCGCCCCGCAGCTGTGGATGGGCTCAGCTTGTCGCACCTCCGAGTGGGAGTGCGCCCGCGACCCCGGCGCCACCTCCACCCTCTGCGTCAGCTTCGTCGCCAGGTGTCCTCCCCTTTTCCCATCCTCTGCCTCATCACGATACCCTGGGGGGACTGTTTATTCGAGAATGCCTTCCAATAAATAGTCCCCCCACGGTAGCAGTCCCTCCTACTCTCTGGCTCTGAGCATAGGTGCAATGGCTTCCCCGACTGCCCGAAGGCGGACGACGAGTTCGCCTGCCCACCCAAGCCCACCAGCACCAGCCTCGCCGTGCTTGGGGTTTTCCACCCCGACCCCATCCCCAAATCAATGACAAGGCCCAGCAATATCTGGAGGAGGAGCGATGTCCAGACGGCAGCCACCCCTTCGCCACCTCCATCCGCTGCCGGCGGGCCAGCCAATGTCCTGCTGGCTACGCGTGCACTGACGGGCTCTGCTGCCTCCTGGCGCTGCCTTCTACCCCGGCAGTGCGCTCCGGTTACGGGGTCTGTCCGGACGGGACGAGGACGGCCGTCACCTGCCTCGCGGGCCACTGCTGGAACGGCAAGACCTGCTACAACGGATTCTGCTGCACCCTCAACGGCAAGCGGCCCTCTATACACCTTCTCCCCACAACCTCACGGCTACACTTTGTAGGGGCAGGGCGCTTTGACAGCTGGTGCCCCGGCCTCAACAGCGTGCCCTATCTCCAAGGCCAGAGCACCAAATCCTGCTCCATGGTTGCTTGCCAGTTGTTCTTGAAGCCTACTGGCCAGCAGGAAAGAGCTCTACCTCAGATGGCGCCCAACTCCTGCCCGGTGGGCTACCAGTGCAGTCTGGCCCGGAACAGCCTCCGCCTGCCCATCTACATCTGCTGCAGTCGGCCTACCAGTGAGTCCACCCTCCTTCCCCCCTGCACTCCCTAAGCCTTCCCCTGGACTAACCCCCACACCTCATTGCCCCTGGGTGTGTGTCTTGGTGATGGAGGGCCAGGGTCTGCTCCTGCAGGCGATGAGGTGGGCAGCTGCGGCGGCGGCGTCCCCGGCCGCTCCGCTTGCATCGCCTTCCAGTGCCCGCCGGGCGAGTACTGCGAGGCGGCCTCCAACACCTGCTGCCCCAACCTCAGTTAGGCTCCCTCCTGCCTCCTCCTCCTCAGCCCCACCTCTCACCCTTGCGCTTTTTCTTCCACTTTCCCGCTTTTGGGTCCTATGCGCCAGCGGTGAGGGCGGTGATTGCAGACGAGCCGAGCATCTGCCCCAACTACCGCCTCCCCATCGGCCCCTGCTTCAGCGGCATCTGCCCCTCCGGCCACCAATGCATCCAGGGCTCCTGCTGCCCCCTGCGCATGGGTTCCTTTCTCTCTCGCCTCCCACCCTAGAGCCTTCCATTGCTCTCCTAGAAAGCACTCTCTCTCCTAGGCTGTCCTAGGAGCCTGGCACTTGCCTGGCTTAGCATAGACTCTCTGGGCTTTGGCACTGCTGCTTACGGGGCCCTTGCAGCCCTGCCCAACAACTTCGGCGGACAGCTGCCCAGCAACCTGCCCACCTTCCTCCTCCCCGCCACCCCGGCCCCTCCACAGCCCTTCCTCCCGCCCGCTCGCCAGGCCTGCCCGGGGCGGGCACGCAGCCGGGGCTTCTGCGTTCGCGGCCGCTGCCCCACCGGCTTCCACTGCCTAGCGGGTGTCTGCTGTCAGAGTAAGCCCTCTTTGCTGCTCCTTTCCAGCCACCCTTCCCCCTCCTTTCCTTCACCAGACCACTTCTTAGGCCTCCTTCTGAGCCCCTTCTGCTGTCTCTGTCCACTTTGGCGGAGGCGCCAGAGTAGGTGGAAGCTAGTCGATTTATAGCTTGCACCCTGGTAGCAGCGTCACAGGTTCAGACAGCTTTGCGCACCTACCGGGCTGGTGCCCATTTATTCTCAGGAGAAAAACACTGCTCAAAAAGGAAGCCTGTTCTTCTCGTGAGAACAAATGGGCACCAGCCCGCTAGACACACTCACAGGCCATTAGCGGGGCCTTTGCAGTGGGGCGGAGTGCTCGCTGGCTGGGCTCCTGTCCGGACGGAGAGGCGGGCGAGGGCAACTGCCGGCCCTCCTCCTCCTCCACCTGCCCGCCCAGCCTCCACTGCATGGACGGCGTCTGCTGCCGCCCCACCGGTCATGCTCTCCCATCAACCGCTTTGCCGCTTCGAATGGAACTGAAGCAGAGACTCAGGACAACTGAAGATTGGCTGCAGAGGGTGCTGCGAGCTGCCCCACGGGTGGGCCTCAGCTGGGCCGCTGTACGAGCAAGCAGTGCCCTGCCGGCCAGTTCTGCCTCATGGGCTCCGGCCGCTGCTGCCCCGCCCTCACTGGTACCCAATCGGCCATTTCTTTTACTATTGCTACATTTACTAGGGAGAAACTTGGTTTACTAGTAAATGTAGCAATAGTAAAACATTGCCGTCCACATCGGCCTCTTCATCTCCCCTTTCAATCCCTGGCCTGCCACACAGGTGGCCTATCAGCGGACTGCCCGGCGGGCGAGAAAGCCTTCTACCGAACTGCCGGCCAAGTCCTGCAGTGCGACCTGAGCCGCCCCCTGGACTCCTGCCCACTGTCCAGCCTTCACTGTCGCCCGGTTTTTAGCCCCAAGCATCCTTCCTTGCCAGGGCTGAAAGGCTGTGTGCTCTCTGGCAGAGTCGAGTAGGCGTGGAGGTGGGCATCTGCTGTCGCGTCCTCTACCAGCCCCCAGTCTACGCCGTCCCACCCGGCATTGTGACCAGCGCCCCCTTCACCGTCTCCCCCGCACCCGTACCCTCCACCTATTGGATCAAAGTAATCTAGAGAACAGTGGAATTCTACAAAGGCCTAGGCTTCTTTAGTAGGACCCCTGCTGTTCCGTGCTAGAATTCTACTGTTCTCTAGATTACATCATGGACCGTATGAGTTCACCAGCTTCGTATTTATCAAAGGTCAGTCATGTCTCCAGGATTACATTGGCCCCCCAGCTCACATTGACCCCCAGCTCCATGATTACATTGACCCCATCCAAAACAGCCTCAACCCTTAGGCCAAGGGTGTGGCCGTGGCCCCATCAGTAGACGCTGGCGCTGATCGTGGAGTGCTGCCGAACCAGTGGACGCCGGCCCCGCGCCCAGCCTCAGGACCCAAGCGGGAAGGCCTCTGCCCTCGAGGGCTGGTCTCCACGGGGCCCTGCCAGAGCGAGGCCCAGTGCCCGGACCTGCACATCTGCATCGATGAGCGGTCTCTCTGGCTGGCTAGGTGGGTGGAGGGAGTGAATTGGGGGACTGAAGGTGCTGTCCCTCCTGTCGCTGGCAGGAGGCGGAGGCGAGGCGGCGTCCTCTGGGCAGTGTGGAGATCCCCGCCTGCTCCAGGAGTGGAAGGCTGTTCATGCCCACGCAGCCAGCCTCCTGCAACGTCCCCGGCTCCTACTGCTACTGCGCCAGTCAGTACGGCGTCGAGGTACTGGGGGGAAATTTAGTACAAAATATTTTTTATATTTTTTATAAATATTTTTATTTAAATTTTTTTTCATAAAATATTACAAAAAATTTATCACCAAATGCTGCATAGGGAAATAAAATGAAAGAATGGAAGAAGCGTGGAAGGGGAAGAGCTTCAAAGTAGTGGCTGAGATGGGAAAGAATGATTGCAGATAGCAAAGACGCGGTGGGAAGGAGGAAGGGGACTGGTGGGAAGCGATTGCACCAAGTACCGCTCTACTCCCGTCAACTAGTCCCTTTTTGTCAATTTCTTTCCCCTCTTGCTGTCCTCGCCAACTGCTTTACGTGAGTCTGCTCTTCATGGCTCTTATGGTACCCAGGTCAATTGATTGGCAAAAGCATTGCGGTTAGTTTCGCCTCGCGTTTCACAGACGCTTCTGTCCCGGCGCACATGTCAGCATTCCGACGGTGAATCGATGTCCTCGTGTCTCAGATATTTGTCTCCTGTCATTACCGCAAGCTAATTTCACAGCTGTGGCCCATCATTGCAAGTCATGCCGTATTTTATCAACAAAAGCCAGTGCTCCATTCATGAATCGATGCAACAATCGCCAACCGTATATCTATTTAGCTTTCCAGTTGGAAAAGTGAAAAACGCTTTTCAGGAGCTTGCGTATAAATGTTTGGAAACTTAGGGTTGCCTGGTGACGGGGATGGATTATGGGGCAGGGAATGGAGTTGCTCGGTGCTGGAGAGTTGAGGAGGGGCCAGGGTGATCGGGTCAGACACGGTAGATGCTGACAGAGGCTATGCCGCCGCAGCGGATGCGGAACTCGAACGGCTGCAGATCGAAGCCGGGGCAAACCTGCAACATCACCAACCTCTACCATCATATTTGCGGGCCTATTTTTCTAATTCTCTATTCCAAAATAAAGCATTACAAAATATATGGTTTTATGCAATTTCTGAAAGGTTTAATATTGTTCTGTTGTCTAAAAAATTTGTTTTCAATTAATTTTAATGCATTATTTATTCATTTGTTAGAGTTCTCTACACAATCTTGGATTCCTTGATCATTATAATGCATAGAGCGCCTAGCACAAGGCAGTACAAACAATAATAAATGGACATTGGGGTCCTGTTTTCTGCTCTTTGCAATGAGCCACCGAATTTTGATTTTATTCTATTCCCTAGGGAATCCTGTCAATGCGAAACTCCCCTCATACATCGTTGCAGTTGGGGAAGGTGAACTCTGAGAAGCGCTGCAGCTGGGCCAAGGCCCTCTTCGTGCCGCAGTAGCAGGCCCCGCCCATCAAACCTGCAGGGTGGGGATGTGAGAGTAAGGAGAGATTTGAGGAGGCAGGGGGCATATACCGGCATACATGTAGTCCTTGGAGCGACAGTGGGTGACGCAGCGGTAGGGGTTGGCCTTCAGATCGTAGGAGGTCTTCACATGCTGGAAGTAGCGGATGCCCAGACTCCCCAGGCACATCTCCGCACTCGCCGTCACTGCAAAGCCTCCACCCGCCTTCCCCTCACCCTCCTGCTCACCTTCACTCCCCCAACGCGGCTTCTGAATCTTCAAAGCGTCCGGTAGGATGGCCTGGACCAGGCTGGCGTTGTAGACGCTGATCCGCTCTATGGCTCCGCAGGGGCGCGGTTTCCTGGGATTGGGTTGGGTGAGAGAATGGAGGGAGGGAATGGGCCAGGACCCCTCCCGATTGATGGACAGGCCGTCGCAGGGCCAGCTGCACTCGAAGGGCGAAGCATCGGGCACCGGCGGCAGCTGCTCCTTGAAGCCGCAGAAGCAGTAGAACTTCGTGTCGATGCCTCAAGAGCTTTTTTGGGACTGACCGGGTATGAAGGGTTGTGAGAGGGTGTAGGAGGGTTGTAAGAGGTAGCAGGACAATTCCCTCCCAGGACAATTCCCTCCCAACGCTGACGGGAGGGAATTGTCCTGGGAGGGAATTGTCGTGAGCGGGTGCTTAGAGTGAGACCGGAGACGTCGAAGCCTCTGGAGGCGCACTCCACGGAGCAGTACTGGGGCGTGTTCCAGACAGGGGCGTGGACGGAGTGCGGGGGGAGGACGACGTGGAAGGGGAGGATGCGGGCCACCGTGGGGTCCTGGTAGCAGCCGATGGGGGGACCCACACCTGGCACACTCCTCTGCTCTTCATCTGAAGCTGGAGGGGCAGAGGCCCAAAACTGTCGTTGGCGGCAGGGACGGGGGTTCTGTAGATGGAGATGGCCTGGGGGCCGCCGCACGGCTCTCCACCCTGACAGGGCATCTTGCACTGCCCCAGGGCGTTCCCCTCCATCGCCATCACGTCGTTGTTCTCTCCGCAGAAGCACTCCAGGCCTCCTCTGTGCATCCCTGTCAAACTGGTCTCTGGTTGAGTGGAGGAACTCTAAGAGGTCTTGATCCCTCTACTTTCTTCCTTTACTAGAAGTCATGGCGATTCAGTGACACAGCATTCCTACGATTTGCTGCTGTGTCATGGCCTCCTATGTGCCTCCTATGTATATTCCTTTGCATCTCCCGACGGAGTAGTGCAACGGATCTCATACACAGAAACACTTCCTAGTGTGGAAATGTAACAGCCGCAATCTGCATCTAGTGATTAGTTCACATCTAGTATCTGCATCTGAAAAAGGAAGCCGAAGAGAAGGAAGGCAAGGCAACCGGCGAATTCGAATCCGGCCTGAGCACAGCGCTGGATGCACTGGCCAGGCGTGTCCGGATGCTCAATGGGCGCTCGCAGCTTGCGCGGGGTTTCCATGGTGTGCCGATAGCATGCGCTCGCGTTCACTGTGAAATTTTGTTTGCTCAGCTTTTTCCAAAACTCCCTGCAACTCCAACAAGTGTTGATGTCCACCACGGTGCCGGAGCCCACGTAGACATTGACGTAGCCTGGCTTGGCGCCGCCGCACCAGGCTTCCTCGGTTGTGGCTGGGGAACCAGAACATCATTCAGAGCTGTCTCCTGCTTAAAGACTGACCGAAAGCAGAGCAGACCGTTGTAGTTGAACATGCAGAGGGGCACATAGTCGCTGCGGTAGCCAATATCCACATAGCCGTCCTGTCTGTTGATGGCGGCGATGTCCTCGTCCGAACCCTCGCCCCCGTTGGCGTCGTTCGGCTCGTTATTGGCCCATGTCACTCCGATGGCCGGCACTCGCGAACCGTCCCCATAGAGCCAGGACTGACAAAACTCATCCATGGCAACACCTCAAAAACACTTAAGCCATCCACTGAAGCAAACCCAGCCTTCCGTAGGCGATGCCTGATCGGGTTCTTGGACCAGGCCCACGTAGGCACCCGCATAGACGCTGCTTCTCACATAGCCCTTAATACTTTTCTGTTCTTTGTGAACAAAGGGTTTGTTTAAAACTGTAATCCTTGATAACTTTAGAAATAGATTAAAACATTTTTACGCGGCCGCAGGCCGTCTGCCGCGAAGGGCAGGGCAGTCAGAGCTCTGGAGGCCGGAGGCATGGGTACGAAGGCCCTGGAGCATAGACTAGCATGCGAAGCATGCTAGGCGAAGCGTAGGGGTTCTTTTCTTAGGCACCCTGTTTTCTATTTTGCCAGAGCATGGACCGCCAAACGCGGAGCTCGGCGCCAGCCCAAAAAGGGGGACCGGAAGGTGAGGCGGGAAGGCCCGCGATGACACTGGTGAAGAGGGCCTCTCCCATTTCATTCGTCCCCCCGTCTGTCCGTATATTGCTGCCACACCGCCTGCCCTTTGCCCGGCCACTGCTTCCCCTTCATCACCTCCTTGGCCATGGAGGCGGAGAAGCAGTAGCCCCGCAGCCAGAGATGGGACAGGAAGGTGAGGAGGGAAAGCTCACGATGACACTGGTGAAGAGGGCCTCTTGGAACTCGTTGTCGATGATGGCGATCTCCCCGCCGATCTGCTGGCAGAAGGACTGCTCTTGCTGCCACACCGCCTGCCCTTTGCCCGGCCACTGCTTCCCCTTCATCACCTCCTTGGCCATGGAGGCGGAGAAGCAGTAGCCCCGCAGCCAGAGATGGGACAGGAAGGTGAGGAGGGAAAGCTCACGATGACACTGGTGAAGAGGGCCTCTTGGAACTCGTTGTCGATGATGGCGATCTCCCCGCCGATCTGCTGGCAGAAGGACTGCTCTTGCTGCCACACCGCCTGCCCTTTGCCCGGCCACTGCTTCCCCTTCATCACCTCCTTGGCCATGGAGGCGGAGAAGCAGTAGCCCCGCAGCCAGAGATGGGACAGGAAGGTGAGGAGGGAAAGCTCACGATGACACTGGTGAAGAGGGCCTCTTGGAACTCGTTGTCGATGATGGCGATCTCCCCGCCGATCTGCTGGCAGAAGGACTGCTCTTGCTGCCACACCGCCTGCCCTTTGCCCGGCCACTGCTTCCCCTTCATCACCTCCTTGGCCATGGAGGCGGAGAAGCAGTAGCCCCGCAGCCAGAGATGGGACAGGAAGGTGAGGAGGGAAAGCTCACGATGACACTGGTGAAGAGGGCCTCTTGGAACTCGTTGTCGATGATGGCGATCTCCCCGCCGATCTGCTGGCAGAAGGACTGCTCTTGCTGCCACACCGCCTGCCCTTTGCCCGGCCACTGCTTCCCCTTCACCACCTCCTTGGCCATGGAGGCAGAGAAGCAGTAGCCGTTGGCGAAGAAGGTGTGCTCCTCCCGCATGCATCGCTCTGCCTCCTCCGATATCTCGCCTGCACCCACCGCCCCCCATCAGCCTACCCTTCAGAGAAAAAGGGAGGTTGCTGATTTTGAAGAAGTCGGGGATGTCGGGGAGGTCCTGGCCGGGGCACTTCTGGTTGCAGAAGTTCCCGCAAGCGCAGAGGGCAGCGCCCTCCATTTCAGCTTCCGTCCCGCAGTAGCACTTGTGCTTTTCCAGTGCTCAAATCCCTGTCTCATTGCTCTTTAGCAAAAGCACTACACCACATAACTTTGAGCTGGGCCTAAATAACGTAAAATAAAATTTTTACATATTTTTTTCACGCACCATATTTTTCATGTCCTTGGGTATTCGTTTTTTCTTTGAGAAACGATGGGGGAAACCGGCGAATTGATAGCCGTTGAGGTTGCAGACGCCGAGGCATCTGTTGGGTCCATTGTCGGGAATCATTATGGGCCCATACTTGAAAAGCGGCTGCCCTGGAGGGTTCTTGAAACAGCCACTGCTAACCCAACCTTCAATCTGCGGCAAATTGTATAATTGCGGCAAAAATTAAGTTTTTTTACTGAAGACATTTTCAAAAAACAGCAAGCTCAAGATTTGTTGTCGTTTGAAGTATTTGACACTAACGAAAAGTTTGGCCACTTACAATGACTTTGACAACAGGTTTAAATCCGAAATGTTTTTAGTTCGCTTATCACACAATTTTCAATAAGTTTACCTTACAAATTGCATGTTCAAGAGCACACATCAATCTTTCCTCCAAGAAACTTACCCATAAATTCTAGGAAAACATTCAAATTTACTTTATTTCAAACAGGTTCATTTTGAATATTCTAGTACCCGCAGGAACTTGTCTAAGCAGTAGGGCGAGCGAGGCCAGGCAGAAGTATATTTTCCTCATTTCCACCTCAGCGGCGGAGAAATGGCCTCACCTTCAGAGGCTCTATGCTGCAATTGGGCCTCGCATCCTTCCTGCACCTAAGCCCCCGCCCATCTGCTGTCCCCTCCTATGGACTGATCAAGGCCAGCATCCCTCCCAAGATGACGCCAGATTCTAGGAGTGAATTCCAGGCGGATCTAGCAACACGCTCCAGGCCAGGCCCCCAATCCAGCCACCCTTAACCTCGCCCCACTGCGCACCCGAAAATCTACGCCTTTCTGGTCGGATCTATTTTGCGGAAACTTTTGAATGCATTTCTCTTCTTCTTTCTTTTATCCGATGACAGTATCACTACAAGGTGAGACTGAACAGGAGATAGATGAGGGCATAGGCAGAAGAACAAGAACTGGGAAGCGTAAAGCATTTGCTCAGGTTCTGTTCGCAAGGTCAGCGTCCAGCAGGGACCCTACGACTTCCAGAAAGGCCCTTCGATTCTCCCTGGCAGTGAGGAGGGGCCTCCACCTGGTTGTGCTTGCGTTTTAGTTGAAGCGCAAGAAAACTACCGCATAAGGACTGACTGACTTTTGTAAAGAGTAGAAAGACTTGAGGCGTGAACCGTATATTGTGTTGGTTAAAGAAAACAAGTATATGGCGCAAAGCGCAATAGGTGACCGCGGAGCGCTTACACCTCCACATGTAGTAAAATCAAAAAATTAAGGAAAAAGTCTGCTGTGAAAGTGATCATTGCATCTCAAAAGGAAAATTCTGTGGTTTCTCAACCATTTTCAAAAGTAAGCACAGATTTGGAATCGTTATATACGACTTGTGAACAAAAAAACTCAAGTCTTCTGTGCAATTATCAGCCGTTCAGCTGCTACTAATCATTGATGCTATTTCATGCGTGAAAGTTTGTCACCCAAGAGGCAAGTCTGTGGTATCTCAACCATTTTCAAAAGTAAGCACAGATTTGGAATCGTTATATACGACTTGTGAACAAAAAAACTCAAGTGTTCTGTTCAATTATCAGCCGTTCAGCTGCTACTAATTATTGATTCTATTGTCATGCGTGCAAGTTTGTCACTCAAGAGGCAAGTCTGTGGTTTCTCAACCATTTTCAAAAGAAGCACAGATTTGGAATCGTTATATACGACTTGTGAACAAAAAAACTCAAGTTGTTTGTGCAATTCTCAAGATTACAGGTGCTAGAGCGCAAAAACTGTATATTGCAATGTTTAAACCTTTCTACCCAAAAAAGTAATGCTTCAAATGGTCGGAAACCGGTTCCACCCCTCCAGGATCCAAGCGGCACATGATAGCTTTCAGGAAAAAAAAAGTATGTCCAGATCCGTTGAGAATTCGCCCGTGCCCAGCACTTGCAGATATATATACATATATATATATGAGGACAAAAGTTCTGTAACCTCTATAGACCGCGGAGCGGCCCTTCGGGCCGCTCCGCGGTCAAAAAAAACAGCAAAACTGTCACAATCACCAGAGCAATCTTTCGAGTGCGGTTTGATCCAGCGAATGCCAGATGTGAGGCAGATTTTCTGCCACACTTCTTATTCATCACGTAATCTGAGTGGTTTCTCCGAGAGGCTTACAGATCAATCTCACGTTTGCCTATCAGACATTACTGATGGCGCATCTAATTATTTTATTTTTATTTTGAATTTATTTTCAACGGACAGTGTCACAAAGAGTGAGCATAAATAACAAAATTAAAACATTATAAGACATCACATAAAATAAATCTTTTTTGCGCCATATTTGCTGTGCAGTCTGCTATTCTACATTTCCTCTGAAATTTGTGGCCCATTTATTGCAAACTATGTTTTAAATCATTTTTCCACAATATGGTTATATCTGGTACCATCGGCAAGCCTAAATTGAATCTCTTTTCTCCCAAAAATTCGATTACCCCGAGTTCAAAGTCTAAGAAATACATCTACTACTAGTGGAATCAGCTTCTAAGACATTTGCATTTTGTTTTAGCGCGCAGTTCAGAGGCTCTTTCCATTGCGCGCAAAAACAAAATGCAGGTGGCTCAGCAGATTCCACTAGTAGTAGATGTATTTCTTAGACTTTGAACTCGGGGTAATCGAATTTTTGGGAGAAAAGAGATTCAATTTAAGCTTGCCGATGGTACCAGATATTTCTCCCACTTTTTATACATACAACAAAAAATATTTGCAATGAGGAGGATTCGAACCCAGCCCTCACAGATCCAGACCAGGCAAACAAACCACTTGACCATACAGCCGCATGTGTTGTTTATCCAATTGGACTATATTAATTAAATACACTTATGTCTTTGCTGACCCGTTACTGTTGGCCAATTGAATACCTACTATCGTCCATTGAATAGATGCGGAGGAGGAGAAGAAGAAGAAGAAGAAGGAGAAGGAGTTCGGACAAATGGTTTTCTGACAATTCCTCGCGAGTTTTGGACAATTTGCAGATGCTCTTTCCAATGCAACAGGAATTAGAACGATTGAAGCTTCCTGTCATGAGCTAGAGCCTTATCAAAATTAAGATCTAGCAATAACCCCGAAAACGTACACCTAGGTCGAAAAGAGGGGCTGGGCGCTGACACTCCGCTAAAGCTCCGTTCGCGCCAGCCCAATAGTTTTTCTGAAGCTAATCTTTGTCTTCCCATTTGAGACAATTAGTTATAATGCATCAGGCTCAACTATCTTAGCGCTAAAACACAATTTATTTTCTCTTTTCCTCTTCGCCTTGGGATTGCACAAGCTGGACAAGAATCACTGCAAACTTGTGTGTACATTATCATGTTGACATTTCACTTACTATTCACTAAGATCTACCCAATGCTTCCTTGAATAGTTGGATAGTTAGTTTTTGACAGCAAATGCAATTCGATACTACCTGATTAGGCGTTTGTTGAGTATGATTTTTTCCTTATGATGCCTATCGATCTGAAAAGCAAGCAACATCAAATGTCACTAGTAATGAAAAGCTTAAGCGACAAACAAATTTAAATGCGTACACCTAAAGAACATACGATGGTCTCGAAACGATTGGACTGAGCAAGCAAATTGTGCCAAACTGCGCATGCGGCTTACACGCTGCTCCAAACTCAGCAGTTTTGGTGGCACCAGAGCTCTGAAATAGGTCGATGGCCGATGCTGATACACAATTGTTACAGGTGGAGACTGTCTTGCATTTTATGCGCTGTCTCAAAGAGTTCGATGGAATATAGGCCATCGAGGATGGAGAAACTCTGGCCAAACGTCTTGAAGCTACAGTGCCCCAAGTCCCCGGCTTCGTAAAGCTTCGTCGAAAGATCGCCGCTGAAATACTTGCTCTTCAGAAAGTTTGCAGCTGTTTTTCCCCCCTTTTACTTCCTGAATTTTATCCGAAATTCCTAAACTATGACCAAACATCACGAGGCCTACTTTGCTAGGATTGAACTATTCCAGGTCATTGCAAATCAAAGAGCCTGCTGAATGCCTGAATTGCAGTTGGCTTCCAAAAGCGAGCGTCTGAAGGCCAGCCACCTGGCCTGCTCCAATCTTCCGCAGCTGTCGGGCGTTGTCGACGCCGCCATCAACGTCGCCAACCTCAACACCCTTCTCTACCGCCTTCCCAGTGAACAGATCATCGACCTCGTCCTTCCAACCCTCCTTTTCCTCCTCACTCCAACCAGTCAACTGTTAGGTCTACGATGGCGGGGCCAGCTGGTGCAAGGTGATCTCGCGCAAGGCCAGTGCTCTGCACCGTGCCTGGGCCTCCGGTTGACTGTCAGCTGGTGGGAGCAGGAGGAGGAGAGAGGGTTGGACAAGGGCTTTTAGATGAGCTGGAAGGGCGGCGTGGACTGATGGCTATGGCCCAGGAGCTGTTGGAGGAGGCTCAACAACAGCCGCACCATTTCCAGCCGCCAGCTCTTCGATTCATCTTCACTGCCGGCCTGCCCAGCCCACTGGCCAGAAGCCTTCGCTGCCTGGGCATTGCGGTTGCTTTCAGAGCCCATTGTTTCATTGATTAGTTGCCTTTCATGCTGCTCATGGATCTGTCAGAGCCTATGGTGGGCGAGTGTTGAGGTGGAGGGGGCGGAGGTGGAGGAGAGTGAGTTGCCGGTCTATGGCTGCTTGGGGGAGGAGGAAAGTGGGGAGGAGGAGACGGATTCGGGGGAAGATGAGCCAGATGCGTGCAGCAGAGCATACAGCTTGCCTGAAGTTTTCCTGACACGCCTCTCAGCATCCAGCACTCCAGATGCACTTGACAGGCTCTGCCGCAGGATGCATCACTGCGACCCCTGAACTTGGACATTACAGCTCTGTTTGCCTGCGTCTCTGAGCTCACCAACGGCGGCGCCAACTTTAGGCTAGATTCTTTTATTATCTCCTGTCCTTTGTTCAGCCCCAAGCACAAGTGAGCGCAACAGGGTGAGCAAAATAGAATAAACGTTTAGGTTCCGCGAAGCACTGCTGGACGAGCAGGCTGGCTGGGAGCGACAGCGCCCTGTGAAGCCTTTTCTGGACAGCATTATGCAGGGTGCTTCCTTTCAGACTTTCTATCATCTTTCATGGCCAAAGAAGGGACCAAAATGAAGCAGGTGGAGGCGGAGGCCAGCTCATATCAGGCTGAAGCATGGATCTGCTGAGTTCTGACGCGTAGCTTGCAGGCAGGGAGCTGTGGGTGTGTGAGACGGCGCGCGATGCGTTCCTGGCCATCCTGGCCACAGTCGGCGGGCCGCGGGAGAAGCAGCGAGCCGAAGTCCTCCTCCAACGTCTCACTGTTCCATTCCTCAACTCTCCTTACCCTGATCATTTTTCGGCACCCCCTCAATTGAAGGTTGTCAAGGATGCTGTGAGCGATAGGCTGAAGGGGCTCCAGTTCCAGGGCAAGGTGAAGCGGCGCTCCCAGGCTTGCCTAGGCGGTTTAGGTGAACTGAAAGTTAGAGGGAGTTTGCAGGTGATCTTTGGCAGTGGGGATTACTATCAGGCTGTGACGCTGACGGCCAACCGCGGCTTTGTACAGTCGGCATTGCATCAGGTCCCTTCAAATGCAGTTGGCTGAGTTTTGGTGATTAGATTAAGCTACTACAGGGCTGCAAACTGGCTGTGATCCTGCACGAGTCGCGAGCCCTCTCTGAGCAGAAGACTGACCATGCTCAGCCCTTCTGATCTTTTGTCCCCACTATATTTTGTCATTCATGCCTTAATTCTGAAAAGCAATAAATTATTTTATGATTTCTTGAAGCTGGATTTTCCTGCAGCACCTGGGTTTTTGACCTACTTACCTATGTCACTCTTTAGGGCGTTGGACGGTTAAAAATACTGGTGATAAAAATAGGGAAGGGATCAAAAACGATGACAGAAGAGGCTGGCAGCAAGTCGGCGCCGCTTCCACTTCTGCAGCTGCGCGCCACGGACTGCAAACAAGGCGCCGTCCGTGCTGTCCGTTTCAATGGTTGCCTCCTCTTTTTCCAACCCTCACCCAGCCTGACGTGATTTAAGAGGATTGTTGTTTCAAACTGGGCAAATTGCTCTTTCGCTCAATTAGAGATGAGAAAGTGCTTGGCAGTGGACGGAGCCTACTGTCTGTCCTGCGGCAGCGACAAATCGGTGAAGCTGTGGAACCCGGGCAGTGGGACGCTGCTGAAGGCCTACGTGGGCCACGGCTTCGAGGTGCTGGACGCGGCGGGCTCCTGCGACAACAGCACCCTGGCCAGCGGCGGCATGGACAAAACACTCTTCCTCTGGGACGTGGAGACCGGGAAGTCTCTGCGACGGCTCAGGGGACACGCTGGTGCCATTTTATTTGCTCTCGGATCACTGGTGCTGATGGAAGGGAATATTGGCAGGCTTCGTGAATGCGGTGGCCTTCAACGAGGACAGCAGCCTGGTCTTCTCCGGCTCCCTAGACTCCACCCTGAGGGCCTGGGACGTTCGCAGTCGCAGCATGGACCCTGTTCAGGTCGCCTTTATACTTCTTCCATTCATTGCTTTAAGTTTAAAGAAATTTCGGAATAAATTTTCAAAAAATTCCTGCACAAAATCCATCTGTCAGATCAAGCTCTATTTTTTAAACATTTCATGGCATCACTGGCCCCTCGCAGTCCCTCGTCTTCAACGACTGGAAACTGCTGGAATGAGAGTGCTGTGTAGGTGATGGATGAGGCGACGGACAGCGTGACCTGCATCAGCGTCTCGGACCACGAAATAGTGGCCGGGAGTGCGGACAAGCGAGTGCGCCGCTACGACCTACGCGAAGGCATGATGTACGCCGACTTCATGGCCAGTAGCCACTTACTCAATCTCTCAGTCACTACGCCTGGCACTGATGCTTCTGTGTTCCAGGCCCAGTGACCTCTGTGAACTTCAGCAGAGATGGCCAGTGCACCCTCAGCTCCACCATGGATTCCACCGTTCGTCTACTGGACAAGGTTTCTCCAGTTTTCCATATGCCCTTAGCCCTACAACTCTATATTTAAATGTAAATATAGACTATAAATATAAATTTTTGTAAATATATAAACTATAAATATAAATTTTTGTTGCCTTCTTGCTGGGTCATTCAAACTATAGTGAACTTCGGCCTTTTTGTTCAAGGTTTGTTCAGCTCGCTATTTGCCCTTAGGAACGCATTCAAGATATAAACATAAATTTTTGTAAATTTTTTTCAAAAAATGGGCTCTTGCTAGGTGCATTTTGCTTGCTAGGTACCCTTGCCCCTACCCTTGCTGGGTGACTTTTCTCAATTTCGCAGATCCTATTTTAGGAGAACGGAGAGATGCTGGCAGAGTACAAAGGCCATCGACAGGCGGAGTACAAGCTGGATTCCGGCCTCCTGGCCACGGATGCTCAGGTGGTCTCCGGCTCAGAGGACGGCAAGGCCTACATCTGGGACCTGGTCGAGGTGTGCCCAATGGAATGCATACATCTAAGAGAGTGAGGGAAATCTGCTCTATGCTTGAGGGTAAACTGTTGGCTCGCCTGCCGCACCCCAGTCTGGCCGCCGTCCACTCCCTGAGTCCGCATCCCACCAAACAACGCCTCGTCACCGCTCAGGCCCATCGCATCTTCCTCTGGGTCCCGGAGGACGATGAGGATGAGGAAGGACTGCCGCCTCACAGAGACGTTCCATGGGATATCAGTTGATGTGCAGTTTTTGTGTTTCTCGATAGTAATGATTGATTTTGTCTTTTTTTACACTTTACTGGTCGCAATTTGTAGTCTAAACGGCAATCTATGGTTTTTTAGGACACTCAGATTGAAAGTTGTATTAGTTCAGTCAGGAGAACAGTCAAAGCTTCGGCAAGAAAGAGTTCTGGCGGCCATGATTCCTGTGAGCATTGCTCAATGCATTTGTCGAGAAACCACCAGACCCAAGGCAGCATATGATTTGGAGAGAAAACAAAAAGCATGGCCCAGGATGAGTCAGGTATTTGATACTCTGGGGTCTGCGAGGCAATGAGTGTTCCAGTGTTTGATGAGCTGTGTAGGCTAGGCAGGCCGTTCCTTGCCCCGTTCCTAGGCCCAGCAGGACTCCATAAAGCAAACACCGCCTGTGCAGACGATAAAAGCCCCCTCGCCTAGTCTCTGATAGGCCCCTCATGCTCACTTCACTCAAGGACAGCCTGCTTCAAAAGATCGCCAAAATGTTCCCGTCGCCTCTCAGGATGCTCTTCCTCCCTCTGAGACAGAAATAATTGAGGCCGTACTCGGAGCACGGGTGGGAAGGCTACATCTTCAACAAGGACAAGGGCCAGTACGTCTACTCCGACGCCAACGCCACCTTCGACGAGGAGCGTCGCTATGCTTTCGCCTCACGCCTCAAGGGTACCTCCTGTCCTATCCTGTCCAAAGTCGCATAGCTCAGCCTGAGTTTCCAGACGAGTTCCTAGCCAGCAAGGACGAGGAATACGGGGTGTGGCAGTTCCAGGAGGTCCGCCCCTGCGAGTACTACATCTACAACATCAAGACCAACGAGTAGGCCCCGCTCTGCTGCTTGGCTGAATAGAAAAGGAGTGGGCTGGTGCGTTTTCCCATAATGCAGCCTTTGTACCACGGGTGACAAGTTATTTTGGCAAGCTTTCGAGTTGAAGAAGGGCTCTAAGAGAGCTCGAAAGCTTGCCAAATAAACTTGTCACCCCCGTGGTGCAAAGGCTACATTATAGCAAAAACGCATCTTTCCACGCAACACCGAATGCCTATCTTTACTGAATGGGCCTGCTATTGAGATACCTCTACGCACCGGAGGACGGGGTGTATGACAGCAAGCGGCGACAAGTGTTCACCTGGCGTGGCGGGGACATCGACGAGTACGGGGTCTGGCGTGTGGAGCCCACCAGTTCTACACTTTACCCCTTTTTACCTCCTTTTCTTTCATTGAGAAAAACGGGTTTCTAGAGCACGGGGCCTTCTACATCAGCTCCAAGATCCTGGAGGAGTATTTGTACGTGGCGGATCACGATCCATTTGACACCGATCGCAACCGAGTATTGCCCCTTCACTTGGTCTCAATGAGAGATGCATCAAATGAAATGCATCCTTTGCCAGCTGTTCACTTGGCGCGCGAAGTCGAAGGACGCCGATTGCGTTTTCTTCCTCAAGGACAAGGACAGCGTCTGAGTGCTGCTAATTCATTAGTCCAATGTTTCATGCTCTCATCAAGGAGCTCTGTCGATTCTCACGCTTTTCTTCATGATCGATTAAATTGCTTGATTTACGCATCAAATTTCACAGATCATACTCAGCCCTTTCTTGGTGGTCCACAGCAAGAAATATTTGCACATTTTCATGTTTTCGAAATATTTGCACAAATATTAGACCAACGATTTCATCACAAAATGCACAGACATCTTCTAGCCCCGTTCAAAGACTACATTCCAAAGCCTGCTCATAAAACAAACAGGCCAGCGATAAAGGCCCGCCTCTAGATAGACAGGCTCACTCGCTTCACTCAAGCTCCGTCTCCTACGGAAAACCAGCAAAATGTTCCACATTTCACCTTTCTTGTCTCGGCCTAGAATGCTGCTGAATTTTAGGCCTTATTCGGAGCACGGATGGGAGTGCTACCTCTTCAACAAGGACAAGGGCCAGTTCCTCTACTCAGATGCCAACGCGACTTTTGACGAAGAACGCCGCTATGCATTTGCTTCCCGCCTCAAGGGTACCTGACTTTCTTCTCTCCTGGTTCAGAAATCCAGTGAAAACCATTTCAGACGAGTTTCTGGCCAGCAAAGATGCAGAGTATGGACTGTGGCAGTTCCAGCTGGTGCGTCCCTGCGAGTACTACATCTTCAACCTGAAGACCAATGAGTTGGCCAGCCTTCAGAAAGCTGTGGGCTTGGGCAGAGTGGGCAGTTCACTGATTTGAGGTACCTGTCTGCTCCAGAGGACAAAGTCTACGACAAGAAGCGGCGTCAGGTGTTCACCTGCCGCGGAGGCGAGGTGGACGAGCATTGCATTTGGCGTCTGGAGCCCACCAGTTTCAAACCTCTTGATTTATTTCTTGGTTTTTTGCTACCTTTCGTTCATTTGTTTCAGAGCATGGGGCCTACTACATCAGCTCCAAGATGCTGGAAGAGTACCTGTACGTCGGCGACCACGATCCTTTTGATGCGGATCGAAGCAGGGTTTTCACTCTCTTGTCTCTAGGATGGATAATGAGATAGGTGGTTTTACAGCTGTTCACCTGGCGACCGAAGTCTAAGGACGACGATTGTGTCTTCCTGCTCAAGGACAAGGACAGCGTGTCAGTTGCTGACTAAGCCCTGACCAGTCATATAGCATTGCCATTGCTTGCTTTACTATCTAGGCAATTACGTGAAGGAGCACCCTTCTTTTCAAATCGTTTCTTACGGTTCCCAGCTCAAAGCAGGCAGCCGCATAAGAAGCATTGTATGAGAGGAACAAGGATGGTTGTGTCCGATTTTTGCGCTGCCGAAGGCCGCCTGCCGCGGAGGGCAGGGCAGTCAGAGCTCCGGAGGCCAGAGCAGAGGGCATGGGCACAAAGGCCCCGGAGCAAAGCATACCAGGCAAAGCGAAGGGGCCATAGCGCCCATGCCCGGAGGCCAGAGCAGATTTGGCGCCATGCCCAAAACAGTGGGCGGCCAAGGTCAGCTTAAAAGCAAGTACCCCGTCCGTCTTTCCACTTATATATTTTAGATCTGTGCGAGCTGAGTGGAAGCAAGCCGAAACATTTTATCTTCAATAGTAACTAGAATCAATTTGTCAGAAAAACAGGAATTATTGCTGCATGGGAGAAAAACAAGCACCACCTAATTCATACGGGAAAGGCTGCATCGAATTTCGCTGCTTCGGCGTGTATAGCTTCCCCTTCGAGAATCTCGACTGCCTTCAAGCGGGACAAAATGGGTGCGGCCAAGAACAAAGCAAACGGAATGCACGTACGGGGCCTTCTTCAAAAAGATGCTGCAGCATGGCCTTGCCAACTGTGTCTGTGCACGCCTTCAATTTCGATTTAATTCCAGTATTCCCATAAAAAATTGAACTTATGAAGAAATGAAAGACTGAATTAATCAATCACATTTGCACAAATTCAATTTCAAATTTCAATTCAAAGGCGGTCAATTTTTGTAAAATTGAAATGTCTAAGATAATTTAGATAGAAAATTTGAAATTTAGGGTTACATTTGACCACAATAGCTTGGGCAGCTTAGCTAGAAATTGAATATAAAACAATGTAATGAAGGAGCCAGCCGGATGCGCAGGGGTTGTGCCCAAAGCGAGGCATCAGAGATTTGAGCCTGACGATGCTTAGGCGAGGAAGACCCAGCCCTGACAGCCCCTCCTCCACTTCGCGATTGTATCTTGCTTTCCCCGATTGCAAAACTGAAGCTGCTGTTCAGGTTAATGGTTCCTGCCCAGGGGCAGAAGAGAACCTTGAGTTTGAGCCCAGCGCCTAAACCACCGTCGCCATTGGTGCTGACGAGAAGGAAGTGCTGGATGCCCATCGCTTTCGCCATGCGCCCCGCGCTGAGAATGTAGTCGTGGTCGACTTTAGAAAATCCAGCCTCAAATTGCAGCTCCCTTTTAAGCTATATTTTTGGTAAACTAGCAACTGAGCAGAAAGATAGGAAGATGAATAAGATCGCTGATGGTTTTTTAAAAGTTTAAGAAATAACCAGAGCCTCGCATGTGATATAAAACTAGGGAACTAGAATAAACTAGTGCTAGAATAAGAGTAATAAACATGTGATATAAACTAGAAATGTCTATTGATATAAGAAATCAAAAGTGGGAAACTTTGTCACGCCTGCCCAAATCCGAGTTCGCGCCTATAGCGCAGAAGGCGACGTCGCAACCTGCGAAGGCCTCCTGGTGGTTGCTCAGGTTATCAAAACCCACCACCCGCTGGACCTACAGCGTCCTTCTTTTGCGCTTCTTTTATTCTAACGCCTTAGCTTGCTCACCACGTCCTTGTAGAGGGCTGCGCCCTGAAAGTCCAGTTCCCGAGGACCTATCAGCACAACCTTGCCAAACACCTTAAAAGACTTTACTTTAAAATTACTCTTCACTATCACGGCGAACGCGGCTTCATTTCAGCCTAAAGCCCAAATGAAGTGAAAGGAACATTTTAATTGCAGGGATCTGTACCTAATTTAGTGCCTTTTCCCTTGCTTATTTCCATCTAAAGCATCAAAATTTTATTTGAATAGTAAAAATTACTAAAGGGCTTATAGGCCTTATAAACTTTAAAAATTTGCAAAAAATGTAATTTCTTTACCTTTAGGGGGCAAGCAAAATTCATTAAATTTTGGCCCGTTTTTGAAAAA
>JASANA010004194.1:0-53528 GCA_030248095.1 Ptycholaimellus sp. GST1_10
TTCAGGCATCGCATCATCATCTAATGTGGATTAACGATTGAAAAACCATGCGAAGATCAGCATTTCCACAGGATGCCAACGATAGATATCCGTTTGTTCCTGAAACAAAACACGTCAGCCTCTAAAATTAGGGGCAATGGCACTCGACCTTTCCTTCCTCCTATAGATCCCGGAAAACCGTCAAATTCGAGGATCAAAATTCGAGGATTCGAGGATCGAGGACAAACCAAAAACCCAAAATTTCCTGCTAATTTCTTCTGTTTGACATTATTGTGGTTTATTGATTAATGGAAAGCATCTTAGCATATAAAAGAACCATATAAAAACTTATCTCGGCCATTTTAAAATTGTCAAGAATTGGCAAAATGTATTCCTAGAGCCCCCGCGAGTCAGTGTTAGCACCTGCACAAGTGAGGCTGTAATATGCTGTGCTGTATAGTCTTTAGGTGTAGGTGTTTCCCTTGTCTTTCAATCTACTTGTACGCATGAGACTGGATAGAGGTACTGATTCTGCTCACTTTTCAGGCCTCATGCGACTTCTCTTTTCAACAGTTTGGCTTCTCTGAGCTTCTTTCGGAACATTCATTCAGTGTACCCAAAAAAGTGGTACAATGATTCTTCTCCCTCTTTGTATCACCATTTCAAGAAGCTGCGCCTGGCCCAGTAGCTGAGAATGCCTTTTTGACATTTTATTTTTCACCTGATACTCTTCAGGCTAATCTTAGCGCATTTGTGAAAGAAGAAAAGTGATTCTCTTACCCTCAGCAATGGCACACATGCTTTCATCTTGTCAGGCGCATGCAGCATGATGTGGGGCAGAGCAGGGAAATGGATGCCGCCCCCGCTGAGTGCAGGAAATGACCGGTCGGTGGAAAAAGCAGAGCGCCCCTGCATTGTTACCCCCTCTCATCAATCCCAGGCCCTCTCTCCTTCTACACCGCCCATTCCTTCCACTCCACCTTCAGCAATGCTGCTCCTACTCGCATACCTTTGCACTGCCCCTGGGGTGGATTGTGAGCAGTAAGAGATTGCTCATTGAAGAAGTGGGAGAAAAGAAGGGCAGTTTGATTGGAAGGAGTGGGGGTCGAGAGGCGAGCATGAGCTGTTACTTGAGGGTGGTTATGTTCGGTGGGGCCTGTGAAACCTTCCATGCCTGCTGTCTGCGTCTCTGCCAAGGTTGCTGTACCCGGAAAACTTTCTTAATCCTCTCAGAAAAGGCGTCCTAAATGCCTATTGTAGCCCTGCCCGTGTCTCTTTCCAAGTTAAAATGACCCTACGTTGCTTGGTTTAGCCTCTTGACCCCGCCAGAACCCCTTGAAGTTTGGTCCGAAACCTTAAGTTCAAACAAGTATATGGCGCAAAGCGCAATAGGTGACCGCGGAGCGCATCCTTTATATGATACTTTGTAACTCAAAAATCAAGTCTGTGGTTTCTCAACCAATTTCAAAAGTAAGCACAGATTTAGAATCGACATATAAGACTAGTGAACAAAAAAATCAACCCTTCTGTGCAATTCTCAAGACTTCAGGTACTACAGTGCAAAAACCGCATATTGCAATTTTTCAACTTTCTACCCAGAAAAGTAGGCTGATGACCAGGATCCTGAATGTTTTAATTTTCATTTTTATTACTTTTTCTAAAGTATTTGTGCTTTTTGTGCCATAAATTGCCGCCTGCTTATGAATTACCAGTGGAGTTTTTAGATAGACAAAACCAATGAAATGAACATGTTAAAATTTATGCTCGATTCAATTCAAAATAAATCACGATTGTGTTAATCCTTGTCTATTTCTTTTTGATGATCAAAAATTCATAAGCTTCTCATGCTGTAGCATTTTATTTCTTGTTATGAATGGGTGATCGAGTTTTTGGGTGGTTGCATGTCACGAGGTTCAGCGCCTTGGATATTGAATGAAACCATGGACATATATATATCAATCGAAAGCTCTCAATGAGATCTAGATGAGGAAAATCGTGAAATTTTGATTTTGGCCTTAGAAGTTTAGTAATTTTGAAAAAACCTCCAAAAAACGTTTAAAAACAGGACATTGCTAAATTTGAAGTGTTCTCATTTTGGAACTAAAGCGAAATTCAAAAATCGGAGAATTACGTGTTTTAGGAAATTTTCTGGTCTATCTTGTGATATTTTTTGTGGCATAAGTTTTCTGGCAAACTTTCTCAATCAATTCACGTTTGTAAAAGAGATTTGACTCGATTCTGTCGTCTACCCATTTACCTAATGTTTCAATACAGCTAAACTGCGCAGATTTACAGTTCCACAGCCGTCATTTTTAAATTGATGCTCAGGTTGTCATAGGACTGAATCCTAGGGCGCGACAGCACCCTAGTTATGAATGGGTGATCGAGGTCCCAAGGCTCAGCGCCTTGGATATTGGATGAAACCTATAACATATATATATATATATATATATATATATATATATATATATATATATATATATATATATATATATATATATATATATATATATATATATATATATATATATAAATCGAAAGCTCTCAATGAGATCTTGATGACGAAAATCGTAAAATTTTTGAATTTGGTTTTAGAATTTAAAAAATTTCGAAAAAAGGAAATAATATAATGTTTCAATTTAGGGAAACTGCAGGTTTTTATAAACTGATGCTCAGGTTACCTCGCATGCTATATGTTTGAGCTTCGTGGATCATAAAAACCCAAAACAAAATTTACCTACCAAACAACAACACCAAGCGATGGCTTTTTCCCAATGACTGTTTGAAGCCTTGTTTATGTGGCAAGTAAATATGTCTTCCACATGGCCAAGACCTAGACAAGACTAAAATGCTACAGCATGAGCTGCTTATGAATTGTCACTCATCAAAAAGAACTAGACAAGGTGTGACGAAATTGTGATAAATTTTGATTTAAATTATAAACCATTTTGAGTCAAAATTTTAACAGGTTCATCTACAAAATCCACTGATCATTCATAAGCAGGCGGCAATTTTGGCACAAAGAGGACAAAAATTAGTGAATGATAAAATAGAAAATACAACTAGTGAAATAAAAAAATATGTTAAAATTTCATTAAATGCTTTGAAGTTAAATCGAAGAAATTTTTCTGAATTTTTGGTCATGATGAAATTATAAGTTTACTAAATGAGGCGTAACAAAATAAAACAAACAAAATTAAAGTTAAATTGAAATTAGCTAAAGTAAAGTTAACTTTTGCTGGCATTTGCAATACGATCAATTTTCTCTTTTCAAATCACTTTTCAAATTTGACATGTATTTTACTGTAAGAGGCTAAAAATGATTTAGTAAAGTTCACAAATAACATAATTTAATCAAAAATTGAAGAAAATATAAAAACTAGAATAATCGAAATTATTATTATTATTTTATTTATTTTCTAACACATGTCCCATCAAGAGACGTAAAACCATCAAGAGACGTAATGACAAATTTCCTGCCATAAATTGCCGCCTGCTTATGAATGATCAGTGGATTTTGTAGATGAACCTGTTAAAATTTTGACTCAAAATGGTTTATAATTTAAATCAAAATTTATCACAATTTCGTCACACCTTGTCTAGTTCTTTTTGATGAGTGACAATTCATAAGCAGCTCATGCTGTAGCATTTTAGTCTTGTTCGGAAATGAATGAGCATTCCTGCATATTCCTTTTTTATGACATTACTACATATTAGCGGTTTAGGAAAAGGCCAATATTACGGGGTAAATGACTCGCAATTTGTGCTGAGGTAAGATGAAATGAATTTGACAGGCTTGTTGGCAGCGTACGCCTGCTGCCCTACGAGGGCGGAGCCTGGGATCCGGTTGGCTAGCGGGCAGAGGAGCTCCCTTTGCACCTGCGCTCCCCCCGCCTCATCCCAGCGCCCGGACAGAGCCCTCTCCCCGGACGGAGCAAAGCCTCCCGATTTCTGTCCTGCCGTCAACGGCAACTCACGGACATCCTTACTTTCCAGCCTTTTACTGCTTCTCCTCCCACTCTGCACCTGCCTCGCTGCTGGGGATTAGAAGGGCCACCTACTGCAACTCCCCGTGTGGCAACCGAACTGAAAGCCCAAGAGGATTTCTATTTCGAGGAGTTATGTCTCTACTTGGAATAAGTTTGCCGATTAGCATGCTACTAGTGAAAGTGTAGTATTCTGTTATCTTGTGCTAAGCATATGCTTTTTCACTCTGTTTCAATTCGCGCCAGAGCTTCCCTCTTCGCTTTATGCTTTTCCAGGGAAAATCAATTATGCTTCCTTATGGTAGATATCAGAACTAAAATTTTTCTTGCCTACAAGCGCATGTGAAATTTGAAATAACTGTAGGCCAAAGCGTGCATAAGGAGGCACAAGCATGCACTGGGGAAACGAAACGATACACGTGTGCAGCAGGATGCAAGTGTAAAAACCGCGTTGCATTGACAATCACTAGATCACAAGGGCGCTTTGCCAGAATCTTAAGGCTCAATTGGAGAATTATGTGCAAGTTGACTGCCAAAGTTGGAGGCCACAGATCATAGGTTCCACCACCACAAATATTGAAAGGACTGAAGGGCCCCTTTGGGGCTGAACCTAGGGACTCTCTGCTCAGTCTCCAGCCCTTAGAGGGCCGTGGAGATGACGGAGGACAGGCCGTGGACCAGCAGTGTGGGTGGCAGTTCGTTGCTCACCTAAAAACACTGCCCAATTGCGGCAATCATCGACAAGTCTTTTCATCGCTCTGTTCTTCTTTGGACGAAAGACTGAGCATTTGTGATAGGTGTAAAAAGTGAGACCATAGTAAGAGCGCGATGGTAGACGGGATGAAGGGCGGGGTCGGCGGGCGGCGGCGGGATGTTGAGGAAGAGGACGCCTGTCTCTGCACACTTCTTACGCATCGTTTCGTTCAGGGCCTGCCAAATCGCTTCCATCAGTCCATTCTCATACATCCTCTTGAGGGCGAGCATTGGAAGATTGAGAACCAGGAGGTATTTGTCGGGTAGCTGGTGTACAGGTACAGTTGTGGGTGCCTGAGCTCCTTCAGGAGGAGCGGGGAGGTGGCAGATGACGTGATCCCAGGGCACCACTTCTGTCTTCGCCGTGATACGCAGCTAGAAGGTTGTGAAAGGCTTTGAGAGGCTCATGAAATGCTCTAGGGGGAGGAACCTCGTCCAGCATCTCGCGTAGCTGACGATCACGCCGCTGCATGTCGTGCAGGCTCGTCACGCAAAGGAACACCCTGAAATCAGTTGCCAATCTCAATTTTCAACTCCATGGATAAGAAGATAGATAATGTTTGAATTCGCAAAACTATTGGCTAGCTCAATGCTGAACCAGTAAGACGTAAAGGAACCGTAGGGTGGTGCGTTTGCGCCAGCCGGGTACCATGTGAAGGATGCAGGCAAGCTGGAGGAGGAAAAGGCAGCTGTTGCTCCAGCCCTCCCCGTCCCCAGTCCGCCCCAGATCCACTGCCCACACGTCTACGAATCGACGCGTCGAGACCTCAAAAACAACCTACTCCTCTCCCCTCTCATCTCCATCACTCTAATAGGCAGCACAGACAGGCATGCAGAGAAAGAAGTGTGCAAAGAGAGGAAGCAGACAGCCTCACCTGGGGCGGCACAACAGGGAGTTGGTCCTCTGCAGCGTTGCTTGGGGTCGGTCGCGCTTTCTCTGGCTGAAAGTGAGGACTGGAAAAGCAAAGCAAGTGTGGGGTGCACTGCAGGAGGTGTTTGGGAGAGCAGGGCAGGGACTGAACTGAGGCAGAGACAGAGTGTGCATGCCAGCCGCCACCAGGGTGAGAGGGTGATGGAAGGGGACCTTGAAGATGAGGTCTTTGTCGAGGCGGTTGAAGTGGCGGGCAAGCACGAGGTTCTTGTGCAGCTTCAGCACATCCGACAGCATCGCCACGTACTCCTCCACCGTCAGTCGCCCTGTTTCCTCCTCCTGCATTCTCCTTTTTCATCTTTTCTTGTTCCTTTCCATCCATCAACCAAACACCATCCATTTGTTGTTGTTTTCCCATAAACCTTGCACTACTATTAGCATTTGCCAGGAAACTATGGCCTTTGTAAATGTTCACGCAGGCTGAGCTAGCTGAAAGTGGTGTTTGGGGTACCTGAGTGTGGTGTGGGCCTTGGGTGAAGTACTCGACGACTTCGGCGCGCTCCAGTTTGGCGTATCGGAGCTCTCGGAGCATGGCACCGGCCTGTAGGGTGTTCTCGGGGCGAGCCTCGTCGTGGAAGCCGAGGATGACGGTGTTCGGCTTCATGGCCCCCAGCCCAGAGATCCGCATCAGCTGCTCCACTCCGCTGCGCACCGAGCTAGCCACCGTCAGCTCCACGAAGCATTTGATGGACAGGTGATCCACCAGACTGCAATCACTCCGCTTCTTCAGTCCTCTATGATAGGAGCAATGTGAATGAAAAGAAGGTTGGCTGGTACCTGAGCCAGTAGGGCAGCTCTTCATGGAGCGGGTCCATTGGGAAGCTGTCGAGGTTGGCCTTGCGAACGTGACCCATGACGTAGAGGCCACTCTTCTTGAGGTCGTTGACGAAGTCGATGAGTGGGAGACAGGTCTGCGGGGAATGGACCAGCAGGAGCATCTGCGGCCGCCAGTACTTCACGTGGTCCTTCCGAGAGTCCAGCAGCAGCAGGTACTTTCGAACCTATCAATCTGCCTTCCTAGTCGTCCGCCCGGAGGAGAGGTGGAAAGGAGTACCTGATGGAAGATGAGAGCCTGACTGATGGAGCCCCAGGAGGCGATGGGGGCCTTGTAGTGGAGGACGATGAGGAGGGCGGTGAGGAGGACGATGGTGATCCCCGACATGGCCGCGTCCACCACGAACATCATGACGGTGCACCCCAGCGCTCCCGCGAACGCCGTGTAGGCCGAGAAGAAGCGGAACTGAAATGCTCACAATTCTACTCTGCCTCTCAAACCCCTCTTGCCGGTGGAGGAAAGGACCTGTGGGCGAAAGTTGGGCGCTGAGGCGAGGTCCAGGGCAAGACAGGCCAGGTTGACGCCCACGTAGGAGAGGAGGAAGAAAATGGAGGTGATCTGGGCTATCGTGTTCAGTGCTCCGATCATCAGCACGCACTGTAATCCGCACCCATCTTCATTGTGAATTGAGAAAAGGAATTGAAAGAGGCCTAACCAGGGAGATGAACCAGGAGAAGAGGACGGCGACGACGGGGTTGTTGCCGCCGACAGTGTGCATGAATGGGTTGAGGAGAGCGCCGAAGAGTTTGTCCTCAGCCATGCGCACGAGGACGCGGGAGGCTCCGATGAGGTTGGAGAGGCCGGCGAAGAAGGTGGTGCACATCACGCCGATGATGATGAAGCCGCTCCAAACGTTCGTGTCCTATGATTGCATAGGTTGCATGAGTGAGGGCGAGGGAATTGATGAGCCTAATAGAGGCAACCTGAAAGATGGAGAAGTCGTTGCGGAGGAGCTCGCGCGTGCTTGAAGCGCCCACCAACAATGTTGTCACCAGGTACACCAGGAACGTGAACAACACTGCCTAAATCATTGCCCACCTCTCCATTTTGTTCTTATCAATAAATTAGTTAAAAGTGCTGGTCATAGGGGATGCAAAATTTGAATTCTGGCCTCATTCTTTTAAGAATCATTATTTAAAAAGGAAGAATGTGGGACTATGCTAGCTCCCCCCCCCCCCACTTATACTTCCCCCCCCCACTTACACAATCCCCCCCACTTAGGCATGACATAGGCTTTGGAAGTCCACCCTCCCACTCCAAGAACCAGCCTGACTGCTGCCACCTGGCCCTATCGGGTTCGGGCCATGTGGAATTTGCTACGAGAGAGCGTGATCCTAGGTGGTGTAGAGGCGTTCAAGACTGGAGCCCGGCAGCTGGTGGAGGGAGGGCACTAATTCGGCCTGGCCAGCATTCTTCTCACTCTCATTTTGACATGATCACATTGCCTACTTCTGCCATGCTTTGATTCGCAAACGCCGCTTCTTTTTGTCAGTTTGGCTGTCACCGTGAGGTGCAGCCTTCTCAGCATAAAAGCTGTCCTCCTCAAAAAAGGCTTAAGCTTAGTTTTAGGTAGAAATCCGTAGTTGTTGATGCTACATCCCCCCCCACTTATGATGCTACATCCCCCCCCCCACTTAAGCATATTTTGACTTTTGATGCTAGCTCCCCCCCCCCCCCACTTAACTTCATAAGTGGGGGGGAGCTAGCATCAACAACTACGGATTTCCACCTAAATCTAAGCCAACGGCTAAGTGGGGGGATTATATAAGTGGGGGGGGGGGGGGGGGGGGAATGTATAAGTGGGGGGGGGGAGTATAAATGGGGGGGGGGGAGCTAGCATAGTCCAGAATGTGAGAGTACCTGAATGGTGCCCTTGGGAATGCTGACATTGGGCTGACGCAGGTCTCCGCTCATGTTGGCGCCGGCCATGATGCCTTGAAGCAGTGTAGGAGTGAGGGGATAGCTAAGGTGGGAAGGAAGGGGAGAAGGGAGTGAACCAGTGACGCCGGAGAAAACGATGCCGAAGACGAGGGCGAAAGTGACGGATCTTTGGGTGGAGTAGTCGACGGCGTCGGTGAGGTCAAAGTTGAGGTTCTCATCAAAGGTTAGCCCGCTGAGACCGGAGTAGTTGAGCTGGATGATGTCCTCGCCATCCGGTCGTTTGGTCGCCCCGCTGCAGTTGTCTCAAAGCCCGCCTTGCCTTCATCATCAGCCCCTTTCCTCTTTGCAAGGAGGCTAACAGAGCAGGCAGTTCTCGTCCGGTACTTTGATGGGCATTTGGTTGTGGTGCACTCCCAGACTGCAAAGAAGGGGGATGAAATGAAGGCGAGGTGGAAGTAGATGTGTACCTGACAAGGAAGGAGCCGTAAGAAACGGCCACCACTGCAAGGATGAGGACTGAGGTCTTGGCGAACAGGGAAGCTCCCACCAGACACAGCAGCAGGATGCCAAGGGAGATGCCGGACCCGTAGGCAAAGCGCATCCACAAGCCCTTGTCGATGCTGTAGAAGGATGAAAGGTTTGAACTGAAGCTGGATGATAGGGTAAGAAGGGCTAACTCAAAGGTGGAGACGAGGATCTCAACAAAGCCGGAGACATAGAGGGCGTTGCCGAAAACGTTGGCGAGGAAGAAGAGTGTCCCGATGCTACCGCCGAACTCTGGCCCCAGCGCCCGACTGATCATGTAGTAGACACCACCACCTTCGATTAGTTCACTTTCAACAAATCATCCAACAAACGTAACACTTGTTAGACTGATAGGGCAATGTCCAAACGATTTTGGTAGAGTGAATGGTGGAGAAGCGAAAACCTTCAATGGCTCCGTTGGTGCTGACAGCGCAGAGGCTGAGAACGGTGAGGAGGATGATGCCGTAGGCGAGGCAGAGCATGGCGATGGTGACGCTGATGCCCACGAAGCCGACGACGTAACCCATGCGGAGGAAGAGGAGGACGCTGAACATGCTCAGCGCCACCGGGGCGAAGACCCCGCTGAACGTGTTCAGCCCATCCCGCCTCCCTCGATTAGCCCCCGGCCCTCCACCCCCGCCTCCTCCCCCACCAGCTCCAGCCCCGCTCAGACTTCGCATCAGCCCATCCCGATCGTTCGTCAGCAGCGGCGCCTCAATAATTATCCTTCATGGTTTGGATTTACTTTCAAAGCTTCCATTTCGATACCGGGGCTTTTGATCCGACTGTGAATGCAGCAACCATATTAAATTTTTGGCATTTAGTGAAGATTCCCATCTCTGGTGCCTCTAAAGGACACTAAAGAAGGCAGTAAGTGATGTGGAAGTATGACTGCAGTGTGGAGTGTGTGGATACTGGTTTGCGTAGGCGATAGGAAAAGGAGAGACAATGGAGGGCAGACAGAGGCGGGGGCGCACCTTGTCAGGCTTGGCTGTGCGGCGAAAAATGTTGAAGCCGCCTCCGCCAGATGCCCCATTTGAAGACGTGGCCACGGAGTTGATGCCTAGGTAGGTCAACGCCTGTCATTAGAGGAGAGGAGAAAGACAAATAATGAGAGAAACTGGGATCGCTGGGGTCAGGGGGCGGGATGCCAGAAGCACTGCTGGAATCCGACAGGCCTCCGTAGCCGGTGCCGCTGGAATCCTCTTCATTCACTGCCGTCATCATCCTCTCACTCCACCTCTCTCCACTGAGACGCCCACACAGAGCAGTCTGTGGCAGTAGATAAAGTGCCCTGTGTGCTTGTGTGTGCTCAGCGGAGAGAGGCGGAGTGTCTGTGCGGAGAGGTCAGGGGGGCAGGAGGGTTTACGAGTCTGGCAGTATGTGGGCGGACTCCATGTCGGAGGACAATGGGCGATACTGCTTTCTGTCAAAGCTCCGCCAGCCCCAGTCCATGCCCCCCTCCACCTCAAGCGCCGACTAAACGGCTATCAAATGCCCTCCTCACGCATCCTCCCCTTCACTGCCGCGCGCCATGTGTAGGCGTTCCATGCTTTCCCCTCCCTCCCCACCCACCTTTCAGTGAGCAGCTCTGGCCAGCTGTACACACGCGGCCTTCTGCGCAACCCCCCCTAACCCCCCCTGACAGGCATGAGCAGGGCAGTTAGCAGTGTGGGTGCTGGGGTAACCTGGAGGCGGTGATGGAGCGCCGGATTTGCACAGCAGGCTCCTCCAGAGGCCCGCCCGTCGGCGAAGACATCTGCACCCACAGCTTCCCACTCTACTCCCACTTCCCACCTACCTGTGCCCAGCCACACTCTCCTAGCCTCCGAAAGTGGAGAGTGGCCGGAAAGTGAGTCAGACGGAAGTTTGTAGTTCCAGGGTCTGGGAGGCCTTTCCGGCTACCGTAGCCCGCGCCACGCGTGTCTGCGGTCGCCTGTGAGGATCGAGGTGGGACCCGGCCGGGGGGAAGGGGAGGGAGGGAAGGGGGTGGGGTAAAGGCGAAGAGTAGAGGCGGCCATGGCGGGGGCGGGAAAGCTTTGCGCGGGCACAGGGGTGTGCAGGCTTTGAGCGGGGGGGGCGGGGAGGCTGTGTGTGTGAGTGGGTGGGGAGGGGAAGGAAGGGGGTAGGCGGGCGGCCAGAAGATCATAACAGGCAGGGCAGAGCGCGCGCTACTAGCCAGGAACACCCTCGCCGCTCACAGCAACATCCAAGACCCTCGCCCCGGAGGCGCCTAAACATCCATCGGCACCCCCCAACCACTGCAACATCCTCTTTGTACTTCATACCCTCTTTATGCCTTCTCACAGGTGCACTAGCCTGGGCGGTTGCAGAAGTGGGCGTTCAAGATCGGAAGGGAGTAAGAGCAACTGAGAAGATCTGAAAATGACAACGGAAGAACCGAAGGTGAGGAGTCTGCTTAAGGATCAGAGAGTGGAAAGGAGGAAGAGAGTGGGTGTGTGTAGGTGGAGGCGGTGAACGGAGAGGCGGACGAGGCAGCGGGCGGCAAGAAGATCCTCACCCGCGGTTGCAAAGGCACCGTCAAATGGTTCAACGTCAAGAACGGCTACGGCTTCATCAACCGCACGGATACCAACGAGGACATTTTCGTCCACCAAACGGCCATCATCAAGAACAACCCCAAGGTTGCAGCCTCCACCTATTTGCAGCTCTTGAAGCCTCAAGAGCCTCCAAAAAACGCCCCTCCCTCCTCCCCCACTCCTCAATTGGCCTAATCCAGTGAAGTGACTGCAGAAATATCTGCGCTCGCTGGGAGACGGAGAGTCGGTGGAGTTCGACATCTGCGAGGGCGCGAAGGGGCAGGAGGCGGCGAACGTGACGGGGCCGGAGGGCGGGCCGGTGCAGGGATCGCCCTACGCTGCGGATCGGGAGCCCGGCCTTCGACGTCGCCCCTACCGCGGCGGTCGCCCATCCCGCACCTCCTCCGGCGGGGAAGGCGGAGAGGTTCTTTCATCCTACGCCATTCCATCCTCCAATACTTTCTCCACCCCATCCTGCCCACCTTGCCGTCTAGCAAGAAAGATGCAAAAGAGATCCAATACTCCTTTTATGCGTTCAAGGCGTAAGTGTTTGGCGAAGAAGAAGTAGGTGGGTGGATTGTAGGTGGAGGGAGAGGAGGCGGAGGGAGGGCCGGCGCCGATGCGTCGTCGTCCGCGCACCTTCCGTGGTGGGCGCGGAGGAGGAGTGCGAGGGCGTGGACGCGGTCGTGGAGGTGCTGGCGGGGGGCTGGAGGGTGCGAGTGGAGGTGAGAGCGGAGGCGAAGGAGAGGGTGCCGTGCCGCGCGGCCGTGGACGAGGCCGAGGCCGTGGTCGCGGCCGCCCGGCTCCCGGAGGTTACCCTTCTTTTCTTTCAATCTTCATATTTACTTTTTTAGCACAAAATGTTTTGCTTCTGTTCCATTGTTTTTCACTCATTTCCAATTTGTCGATAAACAGTCTAGGACTTTGTCTTGCTAAAATGTTCATAGCATATTTATTTATAGTTCGATATTTTGTTTGTAATTTTGATTTTGTTGGACCAAAAACGATCCTGCAATAGGTTTTCCAAAAAAAATAATTTTTACATAAAACTACTTTTTTATTTCCTGGTTATTTTTTCAAAAAGTCCCGTATATTTGAATGCGATTTATTGAAGCAAGCTTTTGATTGCAGGCCGTCGTGGAGGGCGGCAACAGTCGGGAAGCGGAAGCGAGGACGGCCCCAAGGTTGGCCTCCCGCAACCCCTTGGCGCTCCGTAATAGCAGCCGGCATTTGGCAGGGCGGAGAGACGGAGGAGTAGGCCTACACGCCTCACACTCCTCCCTCCCAGCTCACCTACCCTCCTACACCAGCTGCTGCTTCCAACCCCTCCCACCCTCTTTACAACACCCCTCGCTAGAGCACTGCCCTTCTCTCTCCCTCTCTCTTCTTCTGGCCCACTGACATCCCCCCCCTTTCCACTCCTTCCCCTATGCACCAATACCCCGAGCCTCTTCTACATCTCCTCTTCCTTTCCGCCCTGGTGCGCTGTCATTTCTCTCCGCCTCTTATCAGTGACCTAGCCACCCCTAGCTTCTCCCCTCCATCATCAACCTCGCCCTTTCCACTTTTGGTTAGCACCATTTTGCAGCAGTCTGATCTTGCAAGTAAATACCCGGATCAGTCGTAGGGCCGTGAGCATTTGTAACAGCTGTTCCTTAGGGGAGGGTGTCCGAAAATAGCGCCCCTCCCAGCCAATACCCTTAGAGTGAGGGGCGAATGTAGGGGCGAGGAAGAGGAGTGGAGTCTTTCTTTCCCCTGCTAGCATGCGTCCCCATCCAATCCATGCTCCCATGTAAGATCCTGTTTCGTTGATCTTTGTAGTTTGCCTGCCAATTCCCCTCTGCCCAGTTTGCTTTCAGAAAACAAACTAAAAATACGAGTTTGAATTGAACAAAGCTTCATGCACACAATCAAGTAGAAAATACGCAGTCTTATAGTCATCAAATAGCGACTTATTTACCGAACTATTTTAATAGGAGGCAATAAAAACGTTTTGAAGATAAAAAAGAAAACAGCTTTTTCGCAACTGAACAATTTAATCAATACCTCCAAAACAACTGTATTCAATAATAGAGAGACTAAGATACATTTTCAAAATTTGAGAAGCAGCGTTAAGTTGGGAATGCTAGATTAATGGAAATGAGAAAATGCAGCATTCAAATGGCCTCCAAAAACGGGTTCTGAGTATCCATGCACGAGGAACCCAGGCTTACGGTAGGCGGCTAGCCTGTTTTTTCTTTACACCCTCTTACAAAGCCATAAGAAATTATGCTATATTTCCATTTTATTTATCTACAAAGTTTAAGGCTGGTGAATTTCGGTCCCTTTTTTGCGCAAAAATCAAGAACTTTTTCATGTCTTTTGCAAAAAAGTCCGTTAGTTAAAAAGGTGAGGCAAATTAGGTGGTGTTGGGAGAGTGGCCTTGTTCGCTTGATTAGAGCCAAACTGGGTGACGAGGCCCATCGTTCACATTCCGAGTAGGTGAGCGCAATCTGTCCCACTTGTTTGCACTGCTCACAGCTGCCATTTTATAGGCCTCCGCTCGCTCCTTTCACTGCCGAGATAGCATTACCATTCTTGGGCGTGGGAAAACCTAGCCTTCATTTTCTACGGCTCAAAAAGCAGCTTTTTAGGTATTCTACTATTAGGGAGTTGCTTTTCAAGCTGTATTTGGAACTTTATCGACTCAATAATATGTCAAAAGAAGCATCAATCAGCTTAATTTTTGTTTTACAAACGCACTTATGTTTTTCTAGCAGCCTGCTTGAGGAAAAAACGGCACGGTGGACATTTAGTTTCTTAGTATTGCCATCTGTCGAAAGCAACAGCTGTGGCTGCTTTTCTGTTTGCACTGAGCGTGCGCACGTCAAGCCTCTGTTGACACTTTCTCTTTGCACTCATGCCTATCGCCCATTTTTTCCGACACTCCCTCATTTCACAGCTATATTAGCCATTTCATTGGGCCTCACTCTGTCGCTTGAGCCTCACCGGTGCTTGAGCGAATGGACTAAGTTTTGCAGAGTTCAAACCCGGTGCTTGCTGTCTGTGCCAAAGGAGGAAATGGCGGAGAAGGAGACTCGTGAGTACCGCTCTCACTTCAAGGGCTTTGGAACGGCTGCCATACACGCTGGTTGGCGTGCTTGCCTTTTCTCAATCCTCGCTTTTCCTCCAGAAATACATTAGGAGATTGAACGAATAGGCAACCGAATGAGTAAAACATACTGATGGTGAAAGAAAATGAGAATCAGGTGGGCCACTTAGGCTGCCAGCAGAATGTGGGCCAACCAAAGCTCCTCTTTCATTCAGTCATTTCATTCATTTTGCACAGTCATCATGCTCGGATTATACTCTGCTAGCACTAACTTAACCATGATGACCATAAAAACAAGCATCAAGGTGCAAAGGAAATAGAGAGGTCATGGGGTTTTCTCGGTCTTGTGTTAGCAGCTGCTGAGGGTGACTAAATTGGGACGAGGCCATCAAAATAGGTTTGTCACGAAATGTCATCTATTTGAGCCGTTTGCTAATCGAGAGAAGAAAGCTAAAAGATGAAAAGAAAGGTCAAATTAAAGGCCAGGACCCGAAGCAGTGGGCGGAGTGGCAGGTGGTGCCACCGATTTCCCTCTCCACCACCTACGCCCAGCCCGACCCAGCTCAGCCCATCCGCTTCGACTACAGCCGCGGCGGGAACCCCACCCGACATGCGCTTGAAGTCTGCCTTGCCGCCCTCGAAGGTTCTCCTTTCCTTCCATCAAGATCTCTCCTGTAGCTCCTGAAGTGTCCAAGTTGTTGGAGAGCAGAAAGGGTGCTTTGAAGGCGCAGAGTTTGGACACGCGTTTTCCTCCGGCCTGGCGGCCACAACCGCCGTCTGCTCTCTGATGAAATCTGGGGAGCACATCCTCTGCGCTGACGACGGCTACGGAGGTATCTTTCCTAAACTGGAGGGGGTGGAGGGAGTTTTTGTGAATTGCCAGGGACGCAGCGTTACTTCCGCAAGGTGGCAGTCCACAACGGCATCGAGACCAGCATGGTCAACTGCACCGACGTACCCGCTATCAAGGCCGCCATCAAGCCCAACACAAAGGCACTTCTAATTTGAACTCACTCCTAACTTCTGCTGAAATTACTTCTCGCTATTAGCCCCAAATTTAACTTTTCTAAAGTTCATAAAACTAGCCTTTGTCGAACAAAATGAAATAAAATTCACTGCAGATGCTCTGGCTGGAGACGCCGACGAACCCGCTGCTGAAGGTGAGCGACATCGCGGCCATCTCCGCCATGGTCCGTGAAGGCCATCCGGAGCTGGTGGTGGTGGTGGACAACACCTTCATGAGCCCTTACAACCAGCGCCCACTGGACCTCGGCGCGGACATCGTCATCCACTCCATCACCAAGTACATCAACGGACACAGCGACGTCCTCATGGGCTGCACCATGACCCGCAACAAGGACCTCGCTGAACGCCTCACCTTTGCCCAGCTATGTTTGCTGTTTTACCCTTACACCATGGAGTAAGATTGATTTATAATCATTTATAATATGGAGGGAAAAGCGTTATAACATTACGACGGGGGCTATTATGGAGGTTGAAAAGGTCACCTCAGAAAACAGCGCCATTCTCGCCCAGTTTAAGCTTTTTCCAAGCGGTTTTCTCTGAAGATAGGGCAAGGAGCATGACCAATCACCAAAAAAACGTACAGGCTTATAAAGCCTCAGGAAAAAAACTTTTTCAACATGTCCCCGAGGTGCGCTATTTTTTTCACCTACATTTGGAAAATGGCGAAAAAATTTTGTTGTCGTTTTCTCATCTTATTATGCTTTTTGGATAGAGCTTTCTCTGACGCATCTGGGATGGTAATTCGTTTTTCCTAAATAGGAAGATTGAATGAGTTATGGTCTGTTGAAAATCGTCAAAATGCAGGTAAATTTGAATTATCTTCTAATATAAGACGAATTCTATTCTACTCAATTGTATAATGTTTCTGTTAATTGGTAGGTCCCTGTGTTTAATATTATCATCAACTAGGCAACCTGCATAATAGACTTTTGGTGTATAAGTGGCTTGCTTTTCCATACTTGTTAAAGGACCTCGTTCCTAATACTTGGTGTAAGCAAGTATTAGGAACGAGGTCCTTTAACAAATATGGAAAAGCAAGCCACTTATACAACAAAAGTCTATTATGCGGGTTGCCTAGTTGATGATAATATTAAACACAGGGACCTACTAATTAACAGAAACATTATACAATTGAGTAGAATAGAATTCGTCTTATATTAGAAGATAATTCGAATTTACCTGCATTTTGACGATTTTCAACAGACCATAACTCATTCAATCTTCCTATTTAGGAAAAACGAATTACCATCCCAGATGTGTCAGAGAAAGCTCTATCCAAAAAACATAATAAGATGAGAAAGCGACAACAAAAATTTTTCGCCATTTTCCAAATGTAGGTGAAAAAAATAGCGCACCTCGGGGACATGTTGAAAAAGTTTTTTTCCCAAGGCTCTATAAGCCTGTACGTTTTTTTGGTGATTGGTCATGCTCCTTGCCCTATCTTCAGAGAAAACTGCTTGGAAAAAGCATAAACTGGGCAAGAATGGCATTGTTTTCTGATGTGACCTTTTTAACCTCCATAATAGCCCCCGTCGTAATGTTATAACGCTTTTCCCTCCATCAAGTATTAAGAACGAGGTCCTTTAACAAGTATGGAAAAGCAAGCCACTTATACACCAAAAGTCTATTATGCGGGTTGCCTAGTTGATGATAATATTAAACACAGGGACCTACCAATTAACAGAAACATTATAGGATTAAGTAGAATAGAATTCGTCTAATATTAGAAAATAATTTGAATTTACCTGCATTTTGACCATTTTCAACTGACCATAACTCATTAAATCTTCCTATTTAGGAAAAACGAGTTACCATCCCAGATGCATCAAAGAAAGCTCTATCCAAAAAACATAATAAGATGAGAAAACGACAACAATAAATTTTCGCCATTTCCGAAATGTAGGTGAAAAAAATAGCGCACCTCAGGGACATACAGAAAAAGTTTTTTTCTTCAAGCTCTATAAGCCTGTACGTTTTTTTGGTGATTGGTCATCCTCCTTGCCCTATCTTCAGAGAAAACCGCTTGGAAAAACCGTAAACTGGGCAAGAATGGCGCTGTTTTCTGAGGTCACCTTTTCAACCCGCATAATAGCCCCCATCGTAATGTTATAATGCTTTTCCCTCCATATTATAAATGGTCATAAAACAATCGTACTCCATGCCTCCATATTATAAATGATTATAAAATAATCTTTCTCCATGCTTACACCCACCCTTACTTACTCCATCAATTGGGCTAGTATCATCATATTACGAGCTTCTGGGGGAAGACTCTAAATTAAATGACATTTGCTGAATAAAATTCATGGCCATCTTTCGGTCGTTTAGTTGGCGGTCTTTGAGCATTGGGATGTTTGAGCGATGGGATTCCCAGCGGCACCCTTCGACTGCTTCCTGGCCAATCGGGGCATCAAGACACTGCATGTCCGTATGCGCACGCACGAGATCAACGGGCTCGCCGTCGCTCGCTTCCTGGAGGCCCATCCTTCCGTCACTAAAGTCCTACACCCCGGTTACTCCCCAAACTCTATCCAATTCTGCCACTGGCTCAGCCTCCGCTATTGCCAGGTCTTCCCTCCCACCCGCAGCACGAGATTCACAAGAAGCAGGCCAAAGGCTGCTCCGGAATGCTCAGCTTTTACCACAAAGGTTCCCAGCTTTTCGATTAGGATCTATCGACTAATTAGAACTATTGAAACCTTTAATGCTAAGTAATGTTAGTTTAGCGTAACCGAAAGAAGCTGGCTCAATTAGCAGAGCTGAAGAAGGGCCAAGCTTTCGGAGCTTACTGCTAGAAAAGGGGGAGAATTGATGAGGATTATAGGAGGGCTGGAGGAAAGCCGTGTGTTCCTGAAGGCGCTGAAGGTGTTCACGCTGGCGGAGAGCCTGGGCGGCTACGAAAGCCTCGCCGAGCTCCCGTTCTACTCCCCCTCCCCCTACACTTCCATGACCGACAGAGGGAAGGGAGGCATTGACAGGTCTGTGATGACCCATGCGTCGGTGCCAGCGGAGGAGCGAGAGAAGTTGGGCATCACCGACAATCTCATCCGCCTCTCCGTGGGTCTGGAGGAGATTGAAGATCTCATCCAGGACGTGGACCAGGTTCCTCTAACCCTCCAATAAGTACATTTTAGGAGGAGTGAATGCTAGTTTTACGTCATTTTCTTTTTGCGTGGACGTTGACATCTATGCCAAGGATGAAGGCTATGCATTGTTTGAAGGCACTGAAAGCAGCCATCCAATAGTGGAACGGGATAACGTTTAGAAGCCGCGAGCTTTGATTTTTGTTACACTGGTGATTGGGTTTACATGTTCTTACATTGGCTACAAGCTTATATGTTAATCAGTGTTATACACTGGTTTCAAAGAAATTCTCATTAAATCTCATTTCTCGCATTAAACGAAAGGACGGAACACTTCTGCCTTTACTTCTAAGTACTGTATTAATCGTCACCTGCTACCTTCAAAAACCGTGAGACATTCATGGCAAAGCTTGTCTAAACTATTTTCCCATCAGTTCTAACAGCTGACAGCATAAACAAGCTTAAACAATCCTACTTCCGTCACTATCTACCGATTATCTGCCCACTGCATTCATCCTCAGTCATTCACGCATTTCCAGTCCTTCCGCTAATATTTTTTTGCGTTTTGGATAACGTTTGCTCCACTTTTCCGTAGTAGTTTGCTCACTTCTTCATTGGCGTAGCTTGAGAGGAAGTAGCAATCAGCCGTTAAAGGTGCCGAGGAAAAGGAGGCGATCCCTCTGGACAAAGAGGCCGTAGGCGAAGGGGCGATTGGCCACGAACATTTTCGGCTGGGATTGGGTGTCGTAGCCCGTCTTAAGCGTTGCACCCGAGGCCTCTACGCCCTCCTCCGACACCTGCCAAAGCAGCCCTCTCCTCCTCTTCTGCATATTCGTCCTGCGATCCCTCCTTGCATCCCTCTTCTGCCTGCTGGCTAGAATATTGCCGGGCAACCTCAAATGTAGCTTTGTGCAGGACTTTGTCGAGTTTGACGTTGGCATTTTGGAAAATGTTGGAAAAGTCAGCCCGATTCGTGAATGCGTCCCGGAGACCCAGCTTTTGCAGCGCCTTGTTCAGACTAATCGCCGGCCTGTCCACCTTCCACTTGGGCAGCTTGACCTCAACCGGCTGCACCCTCAGTCCCTCCATCACCTCCTCCATCACTGCAATTTTCCGCTTCTGGCCCTCCAGCCAAAGCTTCAGTTGGCGAACAAGCGGGCGTGATAATTTTGAGGACGTCGAAGCGTTTGGGGAGCCAGACGATGAGCTCCTCTTGACTACTGCTGTTGAAGGGGAGGGCAAGGGCTTGCAAATGGCTGTTCTCGTAGTAGGGCAGATTGACCGGCACTCCGAAAGTCATCATCTCCACTTCGCTGGGCCGGGCCCCTTGACAGCTGGGCAGTCGGCAGATGAGCGAGTACAGCCAATGGATTGGATAAAATGGCTTCTTCTTCGTCAAACTAGCCGGGAAAGGCTTCTTCCACAAGCCCTGGCAAGAGAGTCTGTCTTCCTGCGAAGAGCCAGAAAGGAGAACCTTGAAATAAAAAGCGTCCAAGAGTGCCACACGTGTATCTCTGCCCAGGCTGCTGGCCGAGACGACTCGGGAGATCTGACCCTCAGTCTCACGCGACACCCAGCTGTTCATGATGCCCGCGGCCTGCCAAATTTCTCCATCATTTCTAATCAAACATCATTCTATCATACATAATCACCAGAGCATCATTATAGTTGAGCTTTTGGAAGAGAAAGAGAAACCTTGATGGAGCTTAGGAAGTCGACCTGTGCGTAGGAGCAGGAGGGGTTGTGGCGGCAACCGTTGAGATAGGCGGCTTTGAAACGGACGTCTTCCTGGACGAAGAGTTTCTGAACGGAGTTGAACTGGCTGTTGCCGACGCCCAATTCCGCTTTGATGTCCTCCAAGACTACCGCTACCTCCTCCGACGTTAGGCAGTTGAGCATACTCTGCACCAACTAACTTTCAACTTCTCCTTTTGGCAACATCAAGATAAAACTGGTCACAAAATTCAAAGTGTGCGAGCTGAAAGTCGATTTGCCTATGAATTGGGCTGGCGCGAGGGAGCGTAGCGACCGTCAGCGCCCAGCCCCTCTTTTCGTCCCAGGTGTATGTTTTGGGGGTTATTGCTAGATCTCAATTTTGATAAGGCTCTAGCTCCTCACTTGAAGCTTCAATCTTTCTGATTCTTTTTGCATTGGAAAGAGCAGCGTCGAATTAACCAAAACTCGCGAGAAATTGCCAAAAAGTTTCAGAATGCTGGAGAAAATCACTGAAACCATTTGTCCGAACTCCTTCTCCTTCTTCTCCGCATCTATTCAATGGACGATAGTAGGTATTCAATCATTCAACACTAAAGGGTTCACTCGCCAGGCAAAGGGATAATGACTGCATAATTAAAACACACAATTAGACCTCAATATAAACATGGGGTGTGTGGTCAAGTGGTTTGTTCGATTGACCCAAACCAGTGAGTGCTTGGTTCGAACCCTCCTCAATGTAATTTATTTGCCTTTTTATACATAAAAAGTGGAAGAAATATCTGGTACCATCGGCAAGCCAAATGTGGTTCTCTTTTCTCCATAAATTGAAATTGCCCCGAGTAAAAAGTCAAAGAAATACAATTACTACTAGTGGAATCTGCTGCGTCATCTGCATTTCGTTTTTGGGCGCGCATGGAAAGAGACACTGAACTGCGCGCCCAAAACAAAATGCAACTGGCCAAGCAGCAGATTCCACTAGTAGTAATTGTATTTCTTTGACTTTTTACTCGGGGCAATTTCAATTTATGGAGAAAAGAGAACCACATTTGGCTTGCCGATGGTACCAGATATAGATTAGATTGGTGCAAAAAAATGGTGCCTTAAATTGGGCGGCTGTGTTGCCGGCGGCGCCGGCGTAGGCGAGCTGAAGTGCGGAGGCGATGGAGATGGGGGAGATGAGGACGCTCCCCTTTTGCTCCCTCACCAACTCCTTCAGCAACGGTTGACCACTATCCCCCTCACAATCCATAGCCCAGCAGAAGCCAAAGAAAAAGACTTGAAGAATTATGCTCAACATTTTGTTAGGCATTCAGAGTAAATGCTCTAAGAGTTATCCATCTTATTTCGAAAGTGAGCATTGCGCTTCATCCTAATAGCTAAATGAATTAGACACAATCTTATACAGTAAAGTTGCGCTTTTTGTTGCGTTTTAGCTGATTGGAAATTGCTTCCTTGTAGTCTTCTTCTAGGCTTTTTTTTCAATACAACGCCACGCTGCCCAAACATTTTTTGGTTTTTTGTTGAAAACTCGAAAACTGCCTGGTAGTATCATGGAAACATAAAAAATTCAAAGTCAAACTTGCAATTCCAAATTCACATTGAGTTGAGACCACAAAACGCTACTCAAATCACAGTATTGTGTTAGGCGGGTGAGGAAGAAGTTAAGGAGGTTGCACTGAGTTCCAGACGTTTTCGCGCTACTTTTTCTCTTTCCACGGCTTTTCTTAGCTCTGTTATTTCCTGCAACAGTGCCGATTATGCTGTCGAAATGCACAAAAGCTACGTAAATCTTGACAACGTTGCATTCTTAATGTCAGGTTCAAGTGTATGAAAACGAATGAAGGGATTTAAAAGATAAGATCCTTTAATTCATAGGAAAAAATGATCAAACTAAGAGCCGATTTAGCATGAATAAAAGGTAATAAGCGTACCTCCTTCATGGCATCCACCTGATCCTTCAGTGCATAGACGGTGTCCACCAAACTCCTACCATTAATTATCTCATCTTCTTCTCATCTTCTGACAAGAAGGAAGGGACTTCTCTTGCATGACCAGTTCACCACCGACCATTTCTTCGATTATGATCTTCTCGTCCTCTGCGACAATCAGCTGCGGATTCTCACCACCTTCAATCCTCTTCTGCTAGACACAGGCACTGAACCACGCCTCCTCCTCACTTCCTCGCGTTGCCAGAGTAGGCTGACAGAAGGCCTCCACTACTCGCAGCACCTCTGCATCCTCCTCGTCGCACGTGGCATCTAAACATGGAGCTATATTGAGGTTCACTAAAGAAACTAGGTGAGGGTAGAGGAAGAAGAAAAGGGAACCTCGAGTCTTTCGCAGGCGTATCTCAGGAGGTCGGTTGGGATCGATGGCAGTGCTGGGAGGGCGGCGTGCGGGATGTGGAAGGAGGCTGTAGTGACTCCACAACGGCGGTGGCGGCAGTCTCCGAGAGGCAGTCACCCTTGTCATTTCAGCTGCTGCAATGGAACCACATAGATTTGTAAACGAAACTTTTGCATAGGAGACTACATGGAGCTTGTGAATAGGGCAGGGAACCTGGTGGAGAAGTGGCAATGAATCCATCGGGATCAATGAGCCCCAGTTCGTGGTTGAGGCCGGGCGTTTGCCGGTTGCCCTGCGGCAACGCCTTCGTCTCTACACTCTCGCTCTCAATACAATGCCTTCCTCACCTTCACGCCTTTTCACAGGACAGAATGAGGGAGAAACGGAAGGCAGGATGAGGGACTCCGAGCTTTGCTCATCGGAAAGCTCTGCACCGCGCAATTCCGTCAAGGCTTCCAGCCACCTAATGATGAATTATTTACTCTGGTGGAGAGAGCTGAAAAGGGGGGAGTGGAGAAGCGTACCTGTGAGCCTCTTCCTTGGTGGAAAACAAAAGGCGGATGGAACGTCCAGCGGTGGCCAGGACCAGCTCCTTTGGGCCTCGTCTCACACCACTCCAGCCTACCTCCAGCTCCACCAGCTCCTGCCAAAATAATCCGCGCTAACTTCTGGCAAACTGACTGAAGTATGTTTTTGGTAAAATCTCTCAAAACCCCACGCGATTCGTTAAAAGGAGCACAAAGACCTTGAAAATGTAGGCTTCGGGAGCTCGCTCAAGCAGCATGAGTGCGGGTCGTTGGAAGAGCAGGGCAGTGCGGAGGCCATCCTCGTCCGCCTGCACCCCCGCCGCGACGGCAAGTACATGGCCCAGGACTGCCATCGCTTCCCCACCGCCCACCCAGCCCTCCAGCTGCCCGCTCACCAGCTCCTGCTCCAGCTCCGCCGCCTTACGCCCCTCTTCACAGGCCTCCTGCAAGGTTGAGCATGGTAGGTGTGGGAGGGAGGTAGAAGGGAGGTATGAGAGGGACAAGGATGGCTCGATAGACGTGAGCGGCTCTTTGTGCATCGCCGTGGTCCGGGTGTCCATCCTCCAGGTTCCGCTCCAGCTCAGCCAGAGTGGCGGGGTACTTGGCCAGGTGGCGGAAGGGGAGGCTCAGGCCGCCCACCAGCTGCGCCCTGTCCGAGCCCAGCGCCGACAGCTCTGCTTCCACCACAGCTCTGCAAATATCCTATTTTCCTTCTCCTTCCACAACTATGACTGTAGGCACGGATTAGACTATGACTGTATGGCTGTAGCCTATCTTGCTGTTCATTGTTTCTTCTTAGACGTCCTGCGAAATGTGTTTCCATGCGAATGCATAGAAAAAGCTGACGACTGCTGTTGAAGGGCTTGTATGGCGTAGGGATGGCTGCGGCAGTAGGCGAGGAGTAGACGACGGAGCTCCGGCGCCCTGGCCAGCAGCTCTCCGCCCACCCTCTGCTCCACACTGAATGGGAAAGCTGACGACTGCTGTTGAAGGGCTTGTATGGCGTAGGGATGGCTGCGGCAGTAGGCGAGGAGTAGACGACGGAGCTCCGGCGCCCTGGCCAGCAGCTCTCCGCCCACCCTCTGCTCCACACTGAAGGGGAAAGCTGACGACTGCTGTTGAAGGGCTTGTATGGCGTAGGGATGGCTGCGGCAGTAGGCGAGGAGTAGACGACGGAGCTCCGGCGCCCTGGCCAGCAGCTCTCCGCCCACCCTCTGCTCCACACTGAAGGGGAAAGCTGACGACTGCTGTTGAAGGGCTTGTATGGCGTAGGGATGGCTGCGGCAGTAGGCGAGGAGTAGACGACGGAGCTCCGGCGCCCTGGCCAGCAGCTCTCCGCCCACCCTCTGCTCCACACTGAAGGGGAAAGCTGACGACTGCTGTTGAAGGGCTTGTATGGCGTAGGGATGGCTGCGGCAGTAGGCGAGGAGTAGACGACGGAGCTCCGGCGCCCTGGCCAGCAGCTCTCCGCCCACCCTCTGCTCCACACTGAAGGGGAAAGCTGACGACTGCTGTTGAAGGGCTTGTATGGCGTAGGGATGGCTGCGGCAGTAGGCGAGGAGTAGACGACGGAGCTCCGGCGCCCTGGCCAGCAGCTCTCCGCCCACCCTCTGCTCCACACTGCTTTTCCTTCAAGGAAACCCACTTCACTCATTCAGGGTCAGTCAGTTCGCTGAGAAGGTAAACTGAGCCGCAGTCTTCAGGGCGGCGACAAGAGACGCCTGCGCCGTTGCAACGGCCTCCAGATTACTACCCAGCCTCTGCCATGCATCACCGGACAGTCTGCAAGCCTCATTCTACAATTTCCTCTTCCGCACTTGCTCCAGACCAGCCTTCAGTGGACACTGGATATTAACGATTTTATACGCTAACATGCTCAAGAACATTCGTTAATTCATTGAAAGTAAGAAGTTTAGAAGAAAGCACAAAGCCTGAGAGACTGATACCCGCGCTGTAGCAGTGGGCCCAGAAGATCGTTGCGCACAGAGGCCAGCTGGGCCGCATGCCGCTCCTCCGCCTTCACCTGTCACCCTCACTATCATCACAACATCTTCCTCCCAAGTAGCCAAAAGCCCAGACGAGGTCTGCCAGAACAAGGGCTCGGTAGGCGGGTCGATTGGAGGCGAGGTCGGGGGCTTTGGCCGCTGCAGCCGGGGAGCGGGAGCGCAGGTGCAGCGACTCCGACAGCCCCAGCACATAGGCGCTGGGGAACCAGCCTGTCTGCTCCCCTGTCATCACAGCACAACCTCACCCTCCACTATCCACTTTGAACGGCAGAGGAAAGAGACCAAGAGTGCCCTCCCACCAGCCGCCTTCTGGCTGCTGTGTGATGGTGATCACGTCACCTTTTGCAAAGCAGAGCTGGAATTTGTGAGGACTGCCTGGGGGTGGAGAGGATGGAGGTGAAGAGGAGGACCTCATCGTTGTTCTTGCCCTTGAAGGGGAACTTGGCGCGCACCAGCGTTGGCTCTCCACCGCCGTTGCTCGTTTCCATGACTCTTCTCCAGTAAACACTCACTGCTAGTAAGGTAGACGAAAAAAGGCTCTTTTGGGCAATGGGCCACTAAACCAATGTCAACTGCGCAATTGTCCTCTACAGATTGTGGGAGGATCGCTAGGGCGCGGTTATGAACGTTATTTCCTGACCCCCCCCCCCGTTCCCTAGGCAACCGAGGAAGCCTTAGGATTTTCAATCGGCCTTCCTCATTCTAAGCTGAAGGTGCATGGAGTCTAGTGGGTCTGAGCCTATGGAGTCGGGGGAGCGGCGGCGATTGGTAGAGGAGGAGGTGCTGGAACTGCTGGGTCGAGAAGAGACAGGGTGTCTGGAACTGCGCCAGGCCTACACCCGTCTCAAACGCAGCGCCGAGGCTGCCTTCAAACAGAGAGCTCAGCTTCACAGTCAGCTCAAAAGCAGTACGCAGGCTCTGGCCAGTCTCAAGGAGGCTTACGCTCGGGACATTGGCCAACTGGAACGCCGTCTGGTTCATCAGGTTTCTATGCTCTAGCCTATGGAGTCGGGGGAGCGGCGGCGATTGGTAGAGGAGGAGGTGCTGGAACTGCTGGGTCGAGAAGAGACAGGGTGTCTGGAACTGCGCCAGGCCTACACCCGTCTCAAACGCAGCGCCGAGGCTGCCTTCAAACAGAGAGCTCAGCTTCACAGTCAGCTCAAAAGCAGTACGCAGGCTCTGGCCAGTCTCAAGGAGGCTTACGCTCGGGACATTGGCCAACTGGAACGCCGTCTGGTTCATCAGGTTTCTATGCTCTAGCCTATGGAGTGGGGGAGCGGCGGCGATTGGTAGAGGAGGAGGTGCTGGAACTGCTGGGTCGAGAAGAGACAGGGTGTCTGGAACTGCGCCAGGACAACACCCGTCTCAATCGCAGCGCCGATGCTGCCTTCAATCAGAGAGATAAGCTTCACTGACAGCTCAAAAGCAGTACGCCGGCTCTGGCCAGTCTCAAGGAGGCTTACGCTCGGGACATTGGCCAACTGGAACGCCGTCTGGTTCATCAGGTTTCTATGCTCTAGCCTATGGAGTCGGGGGAGCGGCGGCGATTGGTAGAGGAGGAGGTGCTGGAACTGCTGGGTCGAGAAGAGACAGGGTGTCTGGAACTGCGCCAGGCCTACACCCGTCTCAAACGCAGCGCCGAGGCTGCCTTCAAACAGAGAGCTCAGCTTCACAGTCAGCTCAAAAGCAGTACGCAGGCTCTGGCCAGTCTCAAGGAGGCTTACGCTCGGGACATTGGCCAACTGGAACGCCGTCTGGTTCATCAGGTTTCTATGCTCTAGCCTATGGAGTCGGGGGAGCGGCGGCGATTGGTAGAGGAGGAGGTGCTGGAACTGCTGGGTCGAGAAGAGACAGGGTGTCTGGAACTGCGCCAGGCCTACACCCGTCTCAAACGCAGCGCCGAGGCTGCCTTCAAACAGAGAGCTCAGCTTCACAGTCAGCTCAAAAGCAGTACGCAGGCTCTGGCCAGTCTCAAGGAGGCTTACGCTCGGGACATTGGCCAACTGGAACGCCGTCTGGTTCATCAGGTTTCTATGCTCTAGCCTATGGAGTCGGGGGAGCGGCGGCGATTGGTAGAGGAGGAGGTGCTGGAACTGCTGGGTCGAGAAGAGACAGGGTGTCTGGAACTGCGCCAGGCCTACACCCGTCTCAAACGCAGCGCCGAGGCTGCCTTCAAACAGAGAGCTCAGCTTCACAGTCAGCTCAAAAGCAGTACGCAGGCTCTGGCCAGTCTCAAGGAGGCTTACGCTCGGGACATTGGCCAACTGGAACGCCGTCTGGTTCATCAGGTTTCTATGCTCTAGCCTATGGAGTCGGGGGAGCGGCGGCGATTGGTAGAGGAGGAGGTGCTGGAACTGCTGGGTCGAGAAGAGACAGGGTGTCTGGAACTGCGCCAGGCCTACACCCGTCTCAAACGCAGCGCCGAGGCTGCCTTCAAACAGAGAGCTCAGCTTCACAGTCAGCTCAAAAGCAGTACGCAGGCTCTGGCCAGTCTCAAGGAGGCTTACGCTCGGGACATTGGCCAACTGGAACGCCGTCTGGTTCATCAGGTTTCTATGCTCTAGCCTATGGAGTCGGGGGAGCGGCGGCGATTGGTAGAGGAGGAGGTGCTGGAACTGCTGGGGTCGAGAAGAGACAGGGTGTCTGGAACTGCGCCAGGCCTACACCCGTCTCAAACGCAGCGCCGAGGCTGCCTTCAAACAGAGAGCTCAGCTTCACAGTCAGCTCAAAAGCAGTACGCAGGCTCTGGCCAGTCTCAAGGAGGCTTACGCTCGGGACATTGGCCAACTGGAACGCCGTCTGGTTCATCAGGTTTCTATGCTCTAGCCTATGGAGTCGGGGGAGCGGCGGCGATTGGTAGAGGAGGAGGTGCTGGAACTGCTGGGTCGAGAAGAGACAGGGTGTCTGGAACTGCGCCAGGCCTACACCCGTCTCAAACGCAGCGCCGAGGCTGCCTTCAAACAGAGAGCTCAGCTTCACAGTCAGCTCAAAAGCAGTACGCAGGCTCTGGCCAGTCTCAAGGAGGCTTACGCTCGGGACATTGGCCAACTGGAACGCCGTCTGGTTCATCAGGTTTCTATGCTCTAGCCTATGGAGTCGGGGGAGCGGCGGCGATTGGTAGAGGAGGAGGTGCTGGAACTGCTGGGTCGAGAAGAGACAGGGTGTCTGGAACTGCGCCAGGCCTACACCCGTCTCAAACGCAGCGCCGAGGCTGCCTTCAAACAGAGAGCTCAGCTTCACAGTCAGCTCAAAAGCAGTACGCAGGCTCTGGCCAGTCTCAAGGAGGCTTACGCTCGGGACATTGGCCAACTGGAACGCCGTCTGGTTCATCAGGTTTCTATGCTCTAGCCTATGGAGTCGGGGGAGCGGCGGCGATTGGTAGAGGAGGAGGTGCTGGAACTGCTGGGTCGAGAAGAGACAGGGTGTCTGGAACTGCGCCAGGCCTACACCCGTCTCAAACGCAGCGCCGAGGCTGCCTTCAAACAGAGAGCTCAGCTTCACAGTCAGCTCAAAAGCAGTACGCAGGCTCTGGCCAGTCTCAAGGAGGCTTACGCTCGGGACATTGGCCAACTGGAACGCCGTCTGGTTCATCAGGTTTCTATGCTCTAGCCTATGGAGTCGGGGGAGCGGCGGCGATTGGTAGAGGAGGAGGTGCTGGAACTGCTGGGTCGAGAAGAGACAGGGTGTCTGGAACTGCGCCAGGCCTACACCCGTCTCAAACGCAGCGCCGAGGCTGCCTTCAAACAGAGAGCTCAGCTTCACAGTCAGCTCAAAAGCAGTACGCAGGCTCTGGCCAGTCTCAAGGAGGCTTACGCTCGGGACATTGGCCAACTGGAACGCCGTCTGGTTCATCAGGTTTCTATGCTCTAGCCTATGGAGTCGGGGGAGCGGCGGCGATTGGTAGAGGAGGAGGTGCTGGAACTGCTGGGTCGAGAAGAGACAGGGTGTCTGGAACTGCGCCAGGCCTACACCCGTCTCAAACGCAGCGCCGAGGCTGCCTTCAAACAGAGAGCTCAGCTTCACAGTCAGCTCAAAAGCAGTACGCAGGCTCTGGCCAGTCTCAAGGAGGCTTACGCTCGGGACATTGGCCAACTGGAACGCCGTCTGGTTCATCAGGTTTCTATGCTCTAGCCTATGGAGTCGGGGGAGCGGCGGCGATTGGTAGAGGAGGAGGTGCTGGAACTGCTGGGTCGAGAAGAGGCGGGGAGTCGAGAACTGCGCCAGGCCTACACCCGTCTCAAACACAGCGCCGAGGCTGCCTTCAAACAGAGAGCTCAGCTTCACAGTCAGCTCAAAAGCAGTACACAGGCTCTGGCCAGTCTCAAGGAGGCTTACGCTCGGGACATTGGCCAACTGGAACGCCGTCTTGTTCATCAGGTTTTTATGCTCTAGCCTCCCGACTATTATTTCACTCCTCCTCATCTTTGCTTTGCTACAGCTTGGAGTCAATGATTGTCCATCTGTCCTTGCTCACTTTGAAGCAGCTCATGTTTCGAAGCCTACCGTTTACACAATTTTTCTACTTCTTCATCTTCATAAAAACAGCTTCTTAACTGTCAAAAAGCCCTGCCATGGCCAAAAGAAGTGAGTCCAGCAGGTGCGGTGTGGATTGAGGCGGAGGAGATGGCCTCGGTGGAGGCGAGCAGGAGCGGAGAGCTCCAGGCCTTGGAACGACGCCTGAGTCTGGAGGCGAGAGTGGAGCAGGCCGAGGCTGTCGCCAGCCTGGAGAGTGCCAATCTTCGTTTTGCCCGTTTGGCCAACCAACACGCCGCTCTCCAGCTCAGAGTCAAGGTTCCTTTTCCTCCCTATTTCTAGCTCGAAGGAAGAGCTGGAGAGCGGTGTGCAGGAACTGGAGGGCCAGTTGACGTTTGGGCGGAGCGCTGGAGAGAAGCGGAGAGAGGCAGAGGCAGTCGTGATGGCGGATGAGAGAGCTGCAAGCCAGGTTCATTGATGATGGGAGCCAGTTTGAAAAAGGCATTGAGTTCTTTTTGAGGTGCGAATTGATGAGTTGAGCAGCGAAATCGCCGAATTGAGACTTTCTGTCGCTAAAAATTCTGCTGAAAGTGAATAAACCATGCAATGCCAAAATGAGGCCAAATTGATGGTCTATTTACTGGGAACATATCTGAAAACCAGAGCTATTTTAAAAAAAAGCCAACATGCCTTGCAAGTTGCAAGATACACTCATAACCGACTATCTTCAGAATCACACTCAGTGAAATTGGTGGGACTGTCATTTCTGATACCCTCCGTTTAATTTGTTGCACAGCAAAGCGCAGCCCGTCCCAAAGAGCGGAGCATTCAGGGTGAAGGGGGCCGTAGGGCATGTGCACGGACGGAGGCCCTGATATGGGCCAGATTCCACTTCTGGCACATCATCTGTCCACTCGTCAATTGTCCAAGGAGGCAACAGCTCATGCTGGGCAATCAGCAATGAGAGAGGAAGAATACCAGCGGCGGAGCTAAAACAACGTTGACACACCTTCACATTTCCCACCTTTGCCACATGCCTTCACTACCCTCTGTGATTCTCCTTGATTGAACGGAAGATTAACCAAAAAAACATTTTTGAACAATTTTTGCAATGTTGGGTTTCGGTATTGCTCAAAGGATCGTCATTTTGCAAGCATGGTGTTGGGCTTTCAGAATCATTTAAGGTAACAACGAATGTCTCATTTCTTAGGCCACGCTTTTTGCCACATCAGTTTGGAGCTTTTTTTCTTAGGCCAGATCAGTTTGCTTGCGCATCAGAAAGGCAAAGAAGCATCAGTTTCTATTGGCCGATGGAGGTAGCTGGAGATCAAGAGCGTTTTTCTTTTCCATTAATCGCTGGATGGCAGGCAGATGCCACCCTTAGCAGCGAATCCTTAACTCCATGCTTTTGCATATATTCCATCAATAAAAAGGGAATAAACCTTCGTAGTGTAGGCTTGGTACCAGAAGTTGGCGAAAAGAACGAGAAAAGAAGCCACGACAAATCCAAAAATTGCATACATTATGGCTGGGATAGGACACTCATTGTGCACATTCCACACCAGCAAACCAAGGCCAAACGCAAATTGTCCCTCAAAAAATACTTTTGGAGCAGGGTTTTACTAATTACTGTAAATTTCAATGTAATCGACACCTAATTTTTTTAAAATTAACATTTCGGTCAATGTGTCAGAAAGAGTGTATAACCAACCATCTGTACTACGGTGAGATACTTTTTCCACCAAAATCGTCGCTTGGGGAAAAGGGCAGCAAGCATGTAGTATAAATACATGATTACATGAACGCCACTGTTCAGAAAAACCACATAGAAGGCTGAAAAGCTTCATATATTCAGTTTGAACAAGTTTATGAATCAGTTCTAAGCTCTTTTGCTAATCGATGAAAAAGTTGGCTAAAGTTAATTTCGTTTTATTAATCGATGATCTGTGAAACCTGCTTCTCCGTCGGGAACCCACCTGTGTCCCATCCATATGAGAACCATCATGCTGACGTGATGATAGCAGTGTAAAAATGACATCTGATCATTCTTTTTTCGGACCACCTGGAATAAATGTTTTGGTTATTTCATTAATTTTTATGTATTTCCAGTTTTCAAAAAAACTTCTCAAATATTCGTTGGTAAGTAACAAAGCTAGCTGCAGAACCTATCATCATTGAAAATATGGAAATCATTTAGCCGCTCCTCATCAACCCGAAAAGAAAAACAGACAGGAAATGAGTGAAAAGGCTTGCCAACTAGAAAAGCAGTGTCAGCAAGCTCGATGACTTTGGAGAAGAAGTACCACCAGGAAGCGGCCAGCACTCGCTGCTGCTCCGGCCCAGCCCCCGTGCGCCGTAGTGACACGCACTCTGACACGTACTTGTAGCCCGCCGCCCATGTCGATTGCAGCACCTCTAACCAATCCTTTGCCTCTATCTTCTCACCAATTCAAGTCCTCATCCAAACCGCCCTTCGCATTCTCAACTACCCTCTATTGTAGAATCCAATAACTGCACTTCTGGGATCGCTTCACGCGTTCATATTTTCGCATACAGCGGGGGTAGTTAGTATGTTCTCGTACACCTAACTTTGGAAATTAACTTTTCACTGAAAATACAAGCTCCCTAGCTAGAATTGGGGTGGAGAAATTATTTTCCAAACTTATGTGTATGAGAATGTACAATGCCCCTGTATGCTATGCCAGTTAAGAGAGCCTTTCTGTAAGTGGTCAGAATAGTCAAAAAAGGTCACGACCACGGGTTTTGGGGTTTTGTGCCAGGGTTGTAGCCCCAAGAAAGGCACACTTGGAAATGGCCTTCTTTTTGCTCAATTCGTTTTAGTTCCCATGTTATGGCCATTTTAAAAAATTGACAAAAATTTTCCCCAATATTTGCCTTTTTTTACGTTTTGTCTCATAACTCAGCCCCATGAAGGAGTTTTGTAAATCCAAAGACATCTTCGGAATCCTTATTCTTTGCTTTACAAAAAATATCAACATACCAAACCTGTCTGATCAATTTTTTAGGGTCTAATATGTGCCTAAACGCAAAAATTACTGTTTTCGGAAACTAGCAAAAATATGGTTTTTTTTAATTTGTGAGCCAACCACGAACCCTGCATGGCCCATCTCTTAGGGTTTACAGGTCCCAGTAGGGTTACACACGGCCACGTTGAGCACTTTGCTGGACTCGCTTGCCAAGTAGGATTATAGAGCTTCAAAATCGGCCACCCATATTGTTGACAAAATTACATGTGTACCAAAAGTACAGGAAATAATGGTCGTGGAAGGCTCTATGTGGTCTCATTCGAAGCGCAATACCCAAGTTTATATACCACTTGTGTAGACATGTTTGCCCAAAAATCATTCCCTGGGGCGCTAAGAGGCCAAAACGCCAAAACACTATGGGCACTACAGACGCAAATTCGTTATTTTGCCATTTTCTACCAAAAGTTGTTCAACAATCACCCTTTCCGACACCGAAAAACGAAAATTCAAGTAATGTTACACCTAAACATGGGTCTAACTCTGTGGAAATACCATTCCAAATAAGATCCCATGGGGCAATAGTTAGAGCTTCAAAGATATGCCCTATGTTATAACATAGGGCAAATTAACTAGGGTAAAATTTTCATGCTAAAAAACTTCCTGCTCTTCAGGAAGACAGTACTGCTCAATTTCCTTTTGTGAGCTAGTTGTCCTATACCTTAGACAGGTATTTAGTAAAAAAAATACTGGGTTTTATTTTACATATGTGAAAAATTGTCTAAAGTATGCGGACAGGTCAAGAATTTGCCCTATGCTACAACATGGGGCAAAAGTTGCCAAAAAAATTTTGGTCTTAAATTTTGATTTGAATGGTCTAAATCGATGCTCTGGCATCAATTACACCTAAAAATATCATTTTTATGCCCAATTTGATAAAATTTTGAAAATAAATTCCTTTTTGGTTTCTTGATAGATTTGGCCTGAAATGGGAAAAAATAGCAATTGATTTTTTTTTCAAAATTTTATCAAATGATATTTTTAGGTGTAATTGATGCCAGAGCATCGATTTAGACCATTCAAATCAAAATTTAAGACCAAAATTTTTTTGGCAACTTTTGCCCCATGTTGTAGCATAGGGCAAATTCTTGACCTGTCCGCATACTTTAGACAATTTTTCACATATGTAAAATAAAACCCAGTATTTTTTTTACTAAATACCTGTCTAAGGTATAGGACAACTAGCTCACAAAAGGAAATTGAGCAGTACTGTCTTCCTGAAGAGCAGGAAGTTTTTTAGCATGAAAATTTTACCCTAGTTAATTTGCCCTATGTTATAACATAGGGCATATCTTTGAAGCTCTAACTATTGCCCCATGGGATCTTATTTGGAATGGTATTTCCACAGAGTTAGACCCATGTTTAGGTGTAACATTACTTGAATTTTCGTTTTTCGGTGTCGGAAAGGGTGATTGTTGAACAACTTTTGGTAGAAAATGGCAAAATAACGAATTTGCGTCTGTAGTGCCCATAGTGTTTTGGCGTTTTGGCCTCTTAGCGCCCCAGGGAATGATTTTTGGGCAAACATGTCTACACAAGTGGTATATAAACTTGGGTATTGCGCTTCGAATGAGACCACATAGAGCCTTCCACGACCATTATTTCCTGTACTTTTGGTACACATGTAATTTTGTCAACAATATGGGTGGCCGATTTTGAAGCTCTATAATCCTACTTGGCAAGCGAGTCCAGCAAAGTGCTCAACGTGGCCGTGTGTAACCCTACTGGGACCTGTAAACCCTAAGAGATGGGCCATGCAGGGTTCGTGGTTGGCTCACAAATTAAAAAAAACCATATTTTTGCTAGTTTCCGAAAACAGTAATTTTTGCGTTTAGGCACATATTAGACCCTAAAAAATTGATCAGACAGGTTTGGTATGTTGATATTTTTTGTAAAGCAAAGAATAAGGATTCCGAGGATGTCTTTAGATTTTCAAAACTCCTCCATGGGGCTGAGTTATGAGAAAAAACGTAAAAAAAGGCAAATATTGGGGAAAATTTACGTCAATTTTTTAAAATGGCCATAACATGGGAACCAAAACGAATTGAGCAAAAAGAAGGCCATTTCCAAGTGTGCCTTTCTTGGGGCTACAACCCTGGCACAAAACCCCAAAACCCGTGGTCATGGCATTTTTGACCCTTACAGACAGGCCCTCTTAAAGCTTCTTGAACTCTGTCAGTCTCTTAATCTGGCCTCAGCCGGGTACATACAGTGCTAAAAAAGACCTAAAAAGCGACTCAAAAACCTCGATGCAGATGTAGGCGTTTAGGGCGACCATGGCAGCGTTGTAGAGGATCATTGAGAGTCGAGGTTCCAGAGGGGCTCTATTGGCCATCCATCGCGGCCCATAACTCACCATGGCCAGGTAGCCAACGGCGATGAGCCCGATGATGAACGGGGAGAAGGGTCCCATCAAGTACATCTCCCCCCACTCCGTTCTCACGTCTGCAAAACCCCATACCACTTCATCACCACTACCCTTCTAGCCGTTGCACAATGATGAATAAAGTAGAAATTGACGAAATCCTCTTTAGGGTTAGGTCATGGGACTTTTGTGAAATATAGAGATTATCAGATATGATCACCCCCAGTTTTGTAGACTTGGAGCCAGGCTGTCCATGGGTTCCACATTGCCTGTGCCCGGCACCAGCTAGGAGAAATGTCCGCCCTTCTTGACCACTCTGCAACCTGATCTTTCTTCTCAGCCAATCGTCAGTGGTCACCAGCTCTTATGATGGGACTTCTATCCCCTAATCTTTTCAACTTTATCGCAAAATTTAGTACCCTTTGCTGGAATTGAATGGAAACTGCAAAGTTAAGCGAATGAGACATTGCTAAGATGAGAGCATAGGTTTATGTATTGTTGAACAAGGCAGTGTGTCCACTACAACGTCAAGGACTCTTGAGGATGCGCGTCTGAGAAGAGGCGACCTGTCCTAATGCCCTTCACAGCTGCTCCTTTTTTCGCCACTATACCAACCTTAGTGAGCAAAAAGAACTTCATTGATATTGGGATATAAATGAGCCAGCCATGCTCTAAGTCAAGTTTATAAACTATGTAGCAAAAAAGATAGGAATAATACTTCTGGCAATGAAGACGTTAGGCCGGAATTACACTGTCCCAGTCCCACTTTAAGACGGCGACTAAAATGAGGCTGCAGTAATAGAAGATAAAAACCAAACAGGGCCAATCCGCAATCTCAAAATGACAATAGCCATAAATGAGCGCACAAATCTCTCGCATTAATAGAGACGATGAGGAAAAATTGCGGCTAGAGGTGAACCTGCGACACTGCCAGATCAACTGGCTTCAAAGCGAGTTTCTGTCCGCGCATTAGCCATTGAATCTCGCCATCGATTGGCCACCTCTACATTTTACACCCTCATAGAGAAGAATCGGCAAAACTAAAACATTTCAGCCGAAAAGAATTTGTAAAGAAGCCGAATCTTTATTGTATTATTTGCTCTAGTTGCGTTTCACTAATCCTACTAGACTCCAAACAGTACCGAATACCGTGAGATTGCTCAAGTTTTTCATGAAATTTGGTCACAATTTGTCTTTAAACGTCTCCTACGTAGTGTTAAACTGGCATGGAAAATGGATTCTAGACTTGAAGTGCCCTGACGAAAAGTACTCTGGCTAAAAGAACCCCGGAAAAAAGTACCCAAAGCTAAAGGTACCCACGGCTAATAGCTCACAAGGCGAATAGTAGCCATCACAATTTTCCCCCTTTTAATGAGTCTCGTTTTCCTAGAGTATTTTTTCTAGGGTACTGCTTTCCCAATTGCTTCACCTACAGCTGTCCTATTTCATGATTTAAAGCTGCTGCTACAATTTCAGAAAGAAAGAAGCGGGCAAGAATTATCTACAAATATTCGTCAGGAAATATTCTTCAAAAAACTGGCATCCAATCTAACTCGATGAAACGGCATCAACAAATAACAGAATAGATAAATGAGATAAAATAAAATTTTAAGTGGTTATTTTTTAGCAAATGCATTTGTTTAAATTTTACATTCGTGTTAATGAACAAGGAGGGACATTATAGATAAATCATTCACGAAAAACGAATTTTGCTGCAGCTGACACAATATGAATAACAGGACCAGTGCTCTGGGGTAAAAAGTACAAAAAAAAGCAAAAAGTAGAAAAAGTGAAAAAAAAAACTATTTTTCAGAAAATTTTGGTGGAATGAAATTGGAACAAAATGATTATGCGGTCCGTGAGCTGGAGTGGAAGTGGAGTATAAAACCCTTTTACTTTCCACCTATTTTTTACTTTCACTTTTTACATTTTTTATCACTTTTCACTTAAATTGGCCCCCTTATAATGGGCTCAGACCTAGATTTTCCCCACTTGAGACCAAAAATTTTCAAAATTTTTCAAAATTTTTCAAAATTTGTGAAAAATTTTCTAGATATTTTTAGCAAAATTTTTTTTCAAAATTTTTTGACATTTTTTCTAAAATGTTTGTCATCGTTTTTATGTTGAAGCCTACGCCGTCGGCGTCGGCGACACCGCCTCCTTCCGCCTCCTCCTACAGGCCGGCGCGGACCTGGGCCGTCTGGAGCAGCAGCTGGGCCTGGACATCTTCGCCATCCTCATCACCACCGCCCGCCCCCTCGACGTCCTCCCCTTCCTCCGCTGCCTCCTCCTCCTCGGCCGCCGCCCCACCGACTGGGACTGGGCCGCCTTCCACGCCGCCAAGGACTTCCCCGCCCCTGCCCCGCTTCGAGCTCGCCTCCTAGCCCTACTCGCCGCCACCGGCTACCGCATCACGCCACAGGAGCGCCAGACATTCCTCCTCCTCAAGGACGCCATCAGCGACTGGCAGCAGGTTCTCCGCTTTGTTTTTGACTCTCAACTGATTTAGGCAATGGGGGTTGCAGCTGCTGCCCTACTTCTCCTGCCGCTGTTTGCCGAGCTTGGGGGAATTGTCAGCCATGAGTCTGAGGCGGAACGAGCGGATGGCATCGGAGTGTGGAGAGGAGTGGTGGCAGAAGGCCCCCATTCCCGGCCATCTCAAGCAGCTGCTTAGCCTTCGCTTTTGAAACCTCCGATTCTTCTAGTCTATCAATTGAACAATTTGTGCAACAGCGCGTCCTCACGATGGATAAAAGGCTCTCCTTTGCTGCTAAAGTGAAGCGTGAATTTTGGTCCCGTGTTTTGTTTTTGCTAGCTAAGTAAGAAACAAACACTAGAAACCTACTTTTGCCCCGAAAACACAGCAGCTGCTTTTGTTTCAATTTGTTCCGAGAGCAAGCAATGACGCCTCTGTCGTTCTTTCCTCCCTCCGAAGCCCAGAGTGATTGAGATGAGTAAAAATGAATTGGTTGCCAGGTCGGTGTTCTGGCGCGGCGGGAGCGCGGCGGGCAACAGCGTAGGGCCCAGCTCTCGCCTACTCCAGGAGCACAGTGCGGAGGAGCTGGCCGAGTACGAGGCCGTCTTCCGCATGTTCGACGAAGGTCTCTGAAGCCTGGCTGAGTCGCCAGCGAAAAGTTGTGAGCATAGACGGGAGCGGGTCCATCGGAGTGGAGGAGCTGGGACGGGCGATGGCCAGTCTCGGACTCAGCACGGATTCAGCCGAGCTTGCCAGCTTCATCATGGAGGTAGACGAGGATGGGAATGGGGAGATCGATTTCGAGGTTCCTTCTGTCTCGCTCGCTCCCTTTCCAACTATAATGCCTGCAGGAGTTCTGCCAGTGCATGAAGCGGATGAGCGTGAAGAAGGCCAGCTGGGAAGAGGTCATCCAACAGTGCTTCGAAGCATTCGACTGCGTTTCCCTATTTAATCAAAGAAGGAAAGTTGGGCAGAGATTTGCCAGTGCAGAGCGGCCGTGGCCAGATTCAGGAGGCCGATTTCCGCTTCATGCTCAAGACCTTCGGAGACATCCATGAGGACAAGATCATCGAACAAGTTTTTCGGTTCAAAAAAGCAGGGCTGAATTGAAGAAGAATTTGCATGTATGCTGCTTGGTTTAAGAGAGGCTGATGTTGACGGGAATGGAGTGGTGGACAAGTCGGAGTTTGCTGTCATGGTCCGAAACTATCTGGAAGAAGAAGACATACATTGACCACTTTCCAACTTTCCTGATCACTTATATTCACCTCCCATTATTCTTTCTCCACTTGTGCACAGAGTTGTTTTAGAGACAATGAGAGGCAGGGAGATAATTGTCCTAGCATTGGGCATCTGGCAAAGTTCGCCTAGAGAAGTAAGACAAAAGCAGGGGTAGAAGGTAGTGGTCTAGGAATAGAAAATGGGAATGGTGCTAGTGCTCCTTGCTCCTGCTGGCGGCGTTGAGGCTAGGAGAGTTGGCAGGGGAGACGGAAAGAGAAGAGCGATTGTTGAGTCCGCGGTAGGAGGCGGAAGCTTTCATCCCCCGTCGACCCCTCCCAGCCTCGCTCCCACCAGCGCTACCCGCCAGACTCGCTATTATCGCATCCTCATGCTGCAACAGAGCCTCGCCCCATAGTAGTTGGAAGAAGGCTTGAGAAGGTGAAAAAGGACCGCTTGAGAGGGTGAGAAAACTCCGGTGAGGAGGAGAATGTTGTCGATGTGTAGAGTGTAGAGGAAGGGATGATCGGCCACAAAGGCCACACTGCCCTCACGTTCCAGTCGGGTGGCGTGGTGCGCCGTTCGTTTGGTGTAGCCGCCATCCTCTTCCACCTTCAAGCCCATCCTCTGCTCTGCCCTGAAGAGAAAGGGGAAGGAGAACCTCGAGAGCAGCAAAGTGTAGGACTTGTGAAAGGCGTGCCATGGCGGGCGGGGTGGCGACGCCAGATAAGTCCGCTCGCTTCAGCAGTGGGAAGTGCTCCATCAGATCCACATAGGACATCGCTTCGAACTTCGGGATTCTCAGCTGGTGGAGAGAATGGGTTGGGTATGGATAGATAAGAAGGAGGTAAAGAGAACGTAAATTTCGGTGAGCTTGCAAGAGAGTGTGAGGGCGGCCAAGGAGGCTCCGCTTTGCTTCTTCAGCCAGCGCTTCAGTCCGCATCGTTGCTGCCGAGGAGGGAGGGATGAAGAGGATGAATGAAGAGATGAGGAAACCTTCGGGAGGTAAACAAAAAGGCGAAGGTTCTCGGCACCGTCGAAGCGCTTTCCCACCACTTGCACCTCGTCCGTCTCCGTAAATCGCAGCATTGGACAGTGCTTGTACATCATTTGAACCTTTCATTCTATCCTTTCTCCTTTTCCTTTTTAGCCGATGGCAGAATTTAGAGCTAATCGGGCTGGTAATAGGGTACAGAATAAGGAATGGTCAAAACTAGAGTAGTGTTGAAGCTAGTGATGTAGAAGGTGGAAGGTTTGGTAGCCTCTGGGCGAAAGGCCAGGTGCCATCTGCCCTAATGAAGAAAGGCATTGTGAGTAGGAGAGGCGAAAAGAAGTGATTGCCTTGAAGACGAGAAGGTTGTGGAGAACGACGCGGAAATCGGGGCGTAGGTCCAGGTCCTCGGGGTCGATGCGACCCTGGGAGTAGGAGTGGAGCCAATCCATCAGCACCGTCCTCGCCTTCAAACATTATTTCTCATCCCTCTACGCCTCTTGCCCTTCTCACTTCCCTCTACGCCATCCTTCACTTACTTTGTCTACGCTGGTAAAGTCGGTGGCATCGAATTGGCTGGAGAAGGACTCTAGACCGCTGTCTACGAAGCTTTGCCTGGAAATAGAATGGGGTAGGTGGAGAAGGGAGAAAGGAGAGTGGAGGGGGAAGGAAGAAGAATGTACCGGACGGAGAGTGAGGGTTTGACAACCCAGCGTGAGCCATGACAGAAGAGGAAGTCTGGCGCTCTTCGATTCAGCGCCTGTCGCAGGTCCTCCAGCATCTTCTCCACCTCACTCGGACGCACTCCTGCATCTTCTCTTCATCATCACTTCACCTTCAACGCTCCGCGCAATCACTCATCTTCCAAAACCAGCTTGCTAAAAAGAAACACCATGAAACCTGGAAAAACGGCGGACTCTATGGCATCTCGAGTTCGCTCGTCCACGTGTTTGTGCATAAAAGAGAAGAGGAGCGTGAGCGAAGCTGGCGAGAAGCAGATATCCGGCTTTCCCTCCTCTGCAAACCAGCTTTCTTATTTGGAAGGAGATGAAAGAGAGAGAGAGAGGACCAATAAGTTTGTTGAGGAATCGCAGGGCGAATCCGGCCACGGTCTGGTCCATGGTCCCGTCGTACTCCCACTCCTCTTCTTCCCAGGGATCGTTGGAGGAGGAGGCCGCGCTGCTGCTGCTTTGGGAGCCAGTCTTGGAGGAGGTCTTTGAGGAGTTCCTGGAGTTTTTCCTCCCTCTTTTCCCATGCATGGCTCCAGCAGCCTTCCTGGCCCCGCCGTCGCTTCCTCCTCGCTCTCCCGATGCCATTCCAGTTGCAAAACCCTCTGATTCTCTAAAAACACTCTACCTGTCTTTCTCTACTACTATCATTCTGCTATTTATCCACTTTTTCGCCTATTGAGCTGAATTATGAACAAATGCCATCACGGAGACTACATTGACATACTATATAATGGAGTGGGCAGGAAGGGGTTAAAGAAAGGGGGGCACGGATGACGGTTGAAACAAAATTTGAAAGTTGCTTTTTTTAAACTGCTCGTATTCGATCATTTTAAGGCCGTTTCCAGTACTCTTTTTTTTAAAAAATGCCGAACGAACTGAATCGTTCAGAAATGCACTTCATTTTTTACAAAAACAGCTAGAAAATTTACAGCGCTGGGCGAAATGCTCCGGCATTAATTTTGCTTTACTCATAAACTAATGTTTCACTAAATTATTTATTGTGAATAATCCTTCAATTTTGGAATTTGTTTCTGCTCAGCATTACCTCTTCAGGCTTGTGGCTTAAAAAGCTGGTAATTTTCTATAAAACTGAAACTGAAAATAGTAAAATATGACGCTAGAAAATAAATTTCAAAAATCGCTCATTATTGGACAAACTTGAAGGAGAATTCTGACATAAATTGCCGCCTGCTTATGAATGAGCAGTGAATTTTTTAGATGGACAAATACCAAACAAATGGATCTGTTAAAATTTGTGTTCAAAATGGTTCCTTTACTAAAACCAAAAAATCACGATTCTTTTGTATCTTGTCTATATCTTTTTGATGGTTGCAAATTCATAAGCTTCTCATGCTGTAGCATTTTAGTCTTGTAAACTAATGTTTCACTAAATTAAAGTTTATTATACATACTAAAACTCAGAAACCAACATAAGATAGCGCCAGGCCAATAGCGTTATAACACATAAATAATCCGATAACGTACACCTGGGTCGAAAAGAGGGGCTGGGCGCTGACACTTCGCTAACACTTGCTCGCGCCAGGCCATAGCGTTCCTGTTTAAGAAGGGTTTGTGCTTCTGCTCTTTCCTCATGTACCTATCCTACCATTGCGAACAGGAATATCAAATAATACGTAGTAGTAACGAATATTAATTGCTCACTTAATCCATATTTCAGAAATTAATAACTTTAATAACTTTTAACACTGTAATCAAGGGCGTCAACCATCATCAAGTCCTAATGATGGCTAGAAGGGTTCCTGACCCATCTATTATAGCAATACTAGAAATGTAGAATCGCTGATGCCATAGATAGTGACTTAGAAAAAATATTTATTTTTGCGCGGCCGAAGGCCGCCTGCCGCGGAGGGCAGGGCAGTCAGAGCTCCGTAGGCCGGAGGGCATGGGTGCAGAGGCCCCGGAGCGTAGCCTAGCATGCGAAGCATGCTAGGCGAAGCGTAGGGGCCGTAGCACCCGTGCCCGGAGGCCGGAGGAGCTCTGGCGCCCTGCCCGAAGCGGCGGGCGGCCAAGGCCAGCTTAAGCAGTTACCCCATTTTTGCGTCCGTCTGTCCGCATATATATATATAAATATATATATATATATATATATATATATATATATATATATATATATATATATATATATATATATATATATATATATATATATGTGTCCCAGGCCCGTACTCTGCGGTTTTTCAACGAAATTGGCTGATTTTTTGCATGAAGGTCCGCCTAGGCGGTGCCTCGGGACCATTTTTGGTGCTTGGCGTAATTTTTTGAATTTCGCCCAAAACTCAATTTTTTGATGTTTCAAAACACTAAAAATCGTAAATCACTGGTTTTTCCATGAAATTAGCTGAAATTTTGCAGGAAAGTCCGTCTTGGTGATGCCTTGGCACCATTATTAGGGCTTGGCGAAATTTTTCGATTTTCACCCAAAACTCAATTTTTTGATGTTTCAAAATGCGAACAATCGTAAATCACTGGTTTTTCAATGAATTTTGTTGATTTTTGGCAGATACGTCCGTCAAAGTATTATCTTGAAGCTGGCAAGAGGAAATTTTGAAATATTTATTATTTATTGATTTATAGTCAAAAGCCCAAAATCTTGATGTTTCAAAAATTTGAACAAGCATAAGTCCATGGTTTTTCAATAAAATTAGCTGATTTTTGGTATCTACGTCCATGAAAGTAATATCTTAAAGCTGGCAAAAGGAATTTTTGAAATAATTAGTATTTCTCGATTTATAGTTAAAAGCCAAAATCTTGATGTTTCAAAAATCGAAACATCTATAATTCATGATTTTTTCACTGAAATCTTTTGAATTTTGGCATGCATTTTCATCTAGGTGGTGTCTTGAGGTAAGGCCGCGCATCTTGGCAACCGCCGAGAATACCTTGTTGTGCAAAATTAAGAAAAAATTATGCTTCATGAGAAACTTAAGAAAACATTCAAGAAAGTCGAAAAATTTGCAGAGACACCAAGAATCGATAGGAAAACTTGGGCATTCACCGGAAGTCTTTTTGCCTTGTTGCTTTTCGCTAACTAGCCAAATAGCAACATCCCTCAAGTCCTACATCCTGTCTCTCACCGTTGCATACTTCTTGCTCCAAGGGTGCCGCAATCGACAATGGTAGAGGAAAATGGTAAAAGAGAGCTATTGGCTGGCGAAAGTGCTCTTTTCCGAATGCGCCATTGCTGGGTAATTTCCTCAGCCTCGACTGCCTGTTCTCTTCGCCTCCCCCTGGGCTACCTGGCAACTCTACTCCACCCCCCAAGCCTCACCGCATGATCTCTTCACCCTTTCTATACCAGCTGTTTTTCACCACAGACCTCCCAGACACTCACCATTCTCATAGGACACGGGTCACAAAAAAGGAAAGCAAAACGAGGAAACGCTGCAGTTGGAAAAGCAAGAAAGCCATGGTTGAGCAAGAAAGCTAGGATGAAAGACGAAGGCAAGCAAAATACGGAGGCGTTAAATCAGAAAGCCAGGCAGATGTCCAGATGATCGTTGAGCTCGTGGAGGGGCAGGAATTTGGGACAGGCAGGACAGGCTACCAAGTCTCTCCTCTCCTCCTCCCTTTTCTGCACCATCAAACTTTTCCCATCTCACATCAAGCATTGACATGATCAAATGTTGGCACAGGCAAAGACGAAGTCGGCACAGAAGGCTTTGGAATGGGCGGCGGCGGTGGCTGAGCTGCTGCTTTGCTCTTGCTGCTCCCAGCTGGGCCTTGGTTGAGGAGGCGAGACTGGTTGGCCAGGTTCAGAGGCTGGCCTTGGCCGGGAGCGGACTGGGAATCCGAGGAGCCGCCAAGACGCTGACCGCGGCCCAGAAACGATGTAATCCCCAGCTGCTTATCACTCTTCGTCTCTGATCCTGAGTCAGGGCGCAAAGACACATTAGCGACGGAGTCAGATTGATGGCAATTTTGGACCCTTAGTCGGTTGCTTGGGCTGTTTGCTGGAGGCGCTTGAGGAGGTGGATTTGGACTGAGATTTCTTGGCATAGTTTTCCGGCTCTGCCACCTTGATGAATCGGCCGCCACAGGTGGCCTGTGAATGATAGATGGAAGGTGATGGAAGGTATAAGACTAGGATGTAAGAGATGGAGCCTGATGCTGCTTGAACCAGAGATCGTTGGGGCCGGGAGCTCGATTGCTGGCCCGCTTCACCCAGCCAAAGAACGGCTTGCGCTCTCTAAACCCCAGGTCATTTCTTTCTCAGTGAAGGTTGAAGAGGAGGTTAAGCGGCGGAATAGAAGGGATAGGCGAGAGAACTGACCGACAAGGGCCATCGCAGCGCCAATGATGGGTCTTGTAAACAGCGACCTCGTTGTGGAAGCTGTGGTATATGGTGATTTTGGCGCCCGTGGCAGAGTTAATGCGATGCATGTGCGCCTGGAAATCCGGACCGTGCCCATCACGATCCTGGAAAATTCCTTTGCCATTTCTATCTCTCAAGTCCAGGACTAGCAAAAAACCGATAAATTGATGTCAAAAGCTTTGGCCATGTATAGGCTCAACCACAAGAGCAGAGTTTTAAGAATGCTTTGAAAAGCAAACTAAGAAATGGGTCTCTACCAATTACTTCCCAAGCCCCGCCTGGGAAGGGGCTTGGAGAGGCGGATGGGGCAGAGCCCGCCTCAGACACCCGCCGACCTTCATATTTCCTCCTCCTAATAACTCACTCGATTGCTGGCGGTGACGAAGAGGTAGGCGTGGATCATCTCGTGGAGCAGGGTTTCTACCAGGTCCTTCCTAGGCCGCAGACTGAGAAGGGGCTTGGAGAGGCGGATGGAGCAGAGTCCACCACGACCTTCGTAGCTACAGACTCCCGCACAACTCAATCAAGACACAATCACAAGTTCGAAGCTTGAACTTTAGAACTAATTAAAACTAGAACTTTAGGTGAAACTAAGTGTTGGGTTTTGGAACTATTTCAAAAAAACACGCTCTGCTCCCAGATAGGTGTCTAATTTTTCTTAGCGATTGTAAGCAATAAAACCGCCCATAAAAAATTCCAAAAAATGTCACTTTTTAAAGCTAATTTGACATATTTAAAAAAAATTTTCAAAGTTATTTAAAAATGTGACAATTTTAGAACTATCTAAAAGTTCCAAAAAAATTTTTGGACTAATTCATCATTTTTTAAAATATTTTTGAATTAGTTGTGCTTCTTGGGAGTTATTAGGGGTACTAAAAAAAGTGAAATAATTTTGACAAAAAAGGAACTAAAAAATTCAATATAGTTGTGTCAAATAAGTTCCTTAATTAGTACCACTCAAATATTTGCAAAAAATCTGGTTACAGCGCCCTAATATCCCCCAAATTTTTCCACGACTGTTGTCTGCATTCTGCAATGGCCCAATTCTGCATTAAATTAAGAAATAAGTTGTCTGTGCATTTTCAGGGAACTGGGTCAGTAGCGGGCAGTTTTTTAAATAATTCCTAAATGTGACACTTTGTTCTACCTAAGGTTCTAGTTCTAATCAGTTCTATAGAACTATATCTGGTACCATCGGCAGGCCAAAAGTGGGTCTCTTTTCTCCAAAATTTGGTATGCCTCGAGTAAAAAGTCAAGGAAATACATTTTATACTAGTGGAATCTGCTGCTTAGACAGTTGCATTTTGTTTTTGGCGCGCAGTTCAGTGTCTCTTTCCATGCGCGCCCAAAAACAAAATGCAGATGATGCAGCAGATTCCACTAGTAGAAAATGTATTTCCTTGACTTTTTACTCGAGACATACCAAATTTTGGAGAAAAGAGACCCACTTTTGGCCTGCCGATGGTACCAGATATTTCTTCCACTTTTAATATAGTATAAAATTTATAAATACAAATTTTATAATGTTTGTTACATGTTTAACTAATATTTTATTGGATAAATAAATAAAAAATAAACAAAAACTTTAAAACAAAATTTTCAAATCGGAAATTACAATGCAAATCTATTGGCAAACATAAAAATTTTTTGAGAAATTTTATTAGATTTTGTTTAGGAGTATTGATTTTTGGGAAAAAAGAACTTTACATTAGGCCTTCCGATGATACCAGTTGTTTTCTCAATTTTAAACAGAAAAATAAAAAAGAACGCTTGAGAAGGATTCAAACCTGCCAGGTTCATTCGTCTTACCAATCGCATACACCACTACACCACTGGGGCATATGCCGCCCTAGCCCAACTTCAGATTTATCAATAAATGACTACATGATGAAGCCCAGTGACGGGGCAGGGGGCGGGGGGAAGAAATGAATACCTACTATCGTCCATTGAATAGATGCGGAGAAGAAGAAGGAGGAGGAGTAGGAGTTCGGACAAATGGTTTTTTACAAAACTTACTACAATTCTGCAACTTTTCAGCGATTTTTCGCGAGTTTTGGTCAATTTGATGATGCTCTTTCTAATGCAAAAAGAATTAGAAAGATTCAAGCTCCCTGTGACGAGCTAGAGCCTTATCAAAATAAAGATCTAGCATTAACCCTCAAAACATACACCTGGGTCGAAAAGAGGGGCTGGGCGCTGACGGTTCGCTTTGCTCCCTCGCGCCAGCCCAATTAGTACTTGCTACAATTTTGTACTTTACGACCTCAGGATGGATGAAGCTTCGTTCTAACGATGTCATGCGTGGGCTCCAGCGAACTTCGCAACCAGCAAGAGTTCCCCAGAAAAAGTCTTGATTGAACTCCATGAAGAGCTGATGGATGTCGGGTGTTGGATCCACCAGCTCCCAACAAGAATCCACCAGAGAACCGTGGCTTCTGCTAGTTCCTCCAAACGCTGCTTCATCCAAACACCTTCCAACAAAAACAACGAAAACGAATCGATTTAGTTTAAAAAAGTAGATCTATTTAATTTTGCGTCACTCACATAGGTTGAGCTGAGGCTATTTTTTCCTTGCGTCAAGTCAAATCCAAACTAGCCTTCAGTTTGCTGGGATTCTTTCTGCCGCCGAGTCAGCCCACCAATTTTAATTGTAGCACTCATGATTATGTTTCTGGCTTTTTGGAATCAGGTTTGACAAGGCTAATTGCGCATAGGAGTTTCCTTATTTTCAGGTAAAACGTGGGGTTTCAAATGTTTGTTGTTCGGCAGTTTTGAACAACTTGCAAGGAAACTGTACCCACATATATTCCAGAATTTTTGCTTGTCACCAGACCACCAGAGAATAGTGAAAGCTGGCCGACTACGGCAAAAACTAGCTTTTCTTTGTCTACTACATTTATTGAATGCGGGACTGCTGAGTGCTTCGAATGTTGGCAAAGAGCGAACGAAGACAAATAAGTTAGGGAGAAGTGGTTAGGTAAAAGCGTGAATGGCGGGGCGTAGTTGGCTGTGGAAGGGAGTGAGGGAGGGAGGGAGGGGAAGGAGTGTTTTGAAGGGGAAGGAGCTGTGCAGCGAAGAGGCAGCGTGCGGGGGGGCGTACAAATGCATTTGATGTCTCTCTCTCGCCCTGCCCAGCTCCTTTTCGGCCCGGAGATGTATGGGAGTGGTGGAAGGGGGTGAGAGGGTGGAGGAGAGGAAAGGGGAAAACGACGGAAGTTTTGGCTCAGTCGCGTCAACGGCGAAGGGCCCCTCTCCTTCACTCCCCTCCTCTGCCTCCGACCCGCCCTCTCCCCCAACCCGCACTGTAGCGCCTGTCCTTTTTTGGCCCCTGTCACTGGGCCGGCAGTGAATGGCGGCGAGATTGGCGACACGGCCACACCTGCTACGCACTATCATCATGTCCTCCTCCTACTGGACACCTCTCGCCCTTCTACTCCTCCTACCCACACTTCATGCACAGCCTCTTTGCCCTCACAACGACGGTCTCCTCTACCAGCCTCGCACTCCCCTCCAGCACCCCGTAGTTGAGCTGGCTTGCAGAGATCGAGGAGATGCGCGGCAATCGCGGCGGCTTCGTCAAGCTGTGCAGGGAGCGGGACTTCTACTACCTCTGGGAAGTGATCGGTTGGCTTATTTGCCACTCTGCCAGAGGTGCAGCTTCAGTTGGCCAATTCAAAGCCTGCCTGACACCGGGCGGGAGTCGGCTGGAGCTGGGCGAGGACCGGGTGGAGGACGGCTTCTTCTTCAGCTGCCGGAAGAGCGGTGAAATCGGGGCTCGAATGCACGCCCAAGAGCTGCCTGCCTCCGGCCTCGCGTCCCTCCCAGCAACACCCAGACCCACTCGGTTCGCAAGCCTCTTCCTTTTCTCCCAGTCCCTGCCAGATTTTTGAAAGTTTATATTTATGTTGTGATTGTTTGCTAGCTTTTTCGACTATCGAAAGGTGAAGCCTTTCCTCCTGCTCCCACAAAGTTCGATTTAGAAGCACGGAAGCGATGCCGTAAGACACTTCTGATATTCTTACTAACCTTTCTTCTTAGCTGCTTTTCTCTGTGAGTATGAGATGGCTGCTTTAGACTAGTGATTCCTAGAGCCAGCTTCCCTTCCTTCTGTCTATTCCTCCATCTGCTCCTCTCCCCTTGCTCTATCCTATTTGATTTGTTCACTTATTTCCGAGAGTTAGACTGTTTTTGCAGGACTCCGCGGCGACGAACATTCCTTCCAGTGGGTCACAAAACGACTCTGGCTTCCATCATTCTCACTACACCCAGCACAACCTCCGACACTCCGCCTCCCAGCACCTCCACTCACAGCCCTTCCACTACCAGCACCAGCACCAGCACAGAGAGCAACAGAGCACCCCAGCCGGAGCTCAAGCGCAGTCCCCTGCTGGCCTCGGAGCCGGAGCTTCAGAAGAACAACGCCGTTCTTTTACTCCTCAACCTCCTCCACCTCCCGTCGCCCAGCCGCTTATCCATCCATTAGGAGGTGTGGAAGCGCCTGCGCTCACTGGTGGAGCGAGCGGGTGGCTCCAGCACGCCGCCGCCGCCGCCGCCGACGCCGCCACCGGACGCCATCCTCTATTCCCAGTTCCGCGCCTAGACTGCTGTGGATGTGAGCTGGAAGGCTGGTTGGCAGGAGCACGGTGCCCTTCTGGATCCGCCAACAGATGTGGCTGGAGGCCTCGGAGGGAGAGGTGGGGGCGGATGTGAGCAGTGGAGGAGAGAGCGAGGAGGCCAAGGCCAGAAGTGATTTGGCAGTCTTCCACCGTGAGGCTGAGGCGGAAGCCATCCAAGTGCCTGGCTGCTGGCTAGGTGGCTTGAGGAGGGAGGGAGAGGAGGAGGGGAAAAGGAGGGATGGATGAGTAGGGACGGAGGTGGAAGCGGGTCCGTACGTGCTGGAGTGCTACGTGGCTGAGGACGGGTCCTACGGCTACCGGGTAGGCGCCTGCGTTCTGCCTATGGATGCCAGTCGCTTGGTTGTGGGACAGAGTCGACAAAAGGGACAATTTAGGTTAACGCTTTACACTTATGTATATCCTATGGCGCAAATCATGACATGACTTTTTCATTCCGAAACAGAATAACATCAGAGAGTTAACAATTTTGAGGTTAACCATTTTAACAATTTTTAAACAGAGGGTTAACTCTCTGATGTTATTCTGTTTTGGAATGAAATAACTGTTTGAGAGGAGAAGGAAAAAAAGACTGACATAACAGAAAGTGATGATTTCTATCTATGCTGAGAGAAAATATCAGTTTGCAGCAGTTAGAGACTGAGATATATGGAATATTAGCTTGTTGATTGCGCACAGTATTTAATTCTAAATTTTGAATTGATAAATACTGATTTGAAGGTGGCAGTGTACACAAAACAGCGAAACATCAGCTTTCTTGACAGTCTCCGTGAGAAGAACTGAATGAAATTTCACTGCATTTTGCTTTTGTTGGTCTCTTTTTCTTCATGATTTTGCAAGCATCAAATCCCATTACTTCGAGCTTGTCTCCCAAGGCAAATACATCTTTCGATTTTTAAAGCAGTTGATCGATACTGCTCTCCTTTCCATAATTGCTTTAGCCTGAAAGTCTAGTTCTGTTTCATTCCAGTTCACTGATAAAGCTGATAGAGACAGCAAAGGCCATGCAGAGGACAGACAGAGCTAGGAGAGCAAATATAGGCATTCGAAGCAGTGAGTAGGAAGGCAGTAAAGAAGGGGGCGCAGGTGTAGAGAGACGTTGCCAGGGGCAACCAACGGAGGCTTCGCTCAGAGGCTCAGTGCCCGCTTTCCAAGCGAGTAGCCGTGCTGAGGCCGTGGAATGGCGAAGAAAGGGGGGAAGGATGTTTACGCCCAGTTTTTGGACTTCCTTAGATCCCCCATGTGGGCGCTGCCAGTCATGGGATTCATCGAGCAACGATCCATCGGTTCAACCAGGCTGGGTGAAGAGAGACTGGGACTGGCTGGTCTGGCTTTGCAGTGTTTGACAAAGAGGTGGGCGATGCGAAGCTCTACAAGGAGATCCACGCCGAGTACCGCTCTCTGGTCTACTCTCTTTCAGCCCTAGGCAGTAGGCGGGAGGGTGAGCAGAAGAGGGCAATTTGAGGTGGATATGTTGATCGGGTGCTTCTGCGAGGACACGGGCGTGAAGCCGGCGGAAATCTCCAAAGAGATCGCCAAGGACGGCAAGGGTGGCAACCGGCCGGACGTAGAGATGGTGAGCAGCTCTTGTGAAAGAGGCTGTATGAGAGGAGGAGGGCTTTGTAGAGCATGCTGGAGCCGGTGCTGGCGGCGGGGGAGGTGGAGATCTTCGTGCCGATGATGACGCGCAAGAACATCGAGCTCCAGCTCCAGGCCCTGCAGATGATTGAGGCCATGTGCGGCTCCCTGCCCGCTGGTGAGCAGAGCAGAATCTACAAACTCTGTCCGGAGGAAGGAGGGAGAATAATTGGAGTGCTGATAGCGGAGGCCTCGATGGGAGAGGGCGGCGGAGAGGCGAAGAGTCCGGAGGAGCAGGAGCGCTTCATCCTCATCCAAGTGATGAAGTGAGGGGAGAGGGATGGGGGATGATGGGAGGGGATGGAATGAGGGCTGGTGTGCAGGCAGAGTGAGGAGGAGTACAAGCGGGAGCAGGAGAAGAACCGGGCGGAGCTCGCCGCCGTTCTCGAGGCCTCCAAGGAGGAGCGCAAGCGTCTGGAGGCCCAGAAGTAGCAACAGCCTTCTCAACCTCCTCCTGTGAGGGCCAGAAGAGTGCAGGGAGAAGGAGACGGCGTTGGTGGCGGCAGCGGTGAAGCTGTCCCTCAACGACGCCAAGCCTGCCCCGGCAGCGCCTGCCAAGGCGAAGAAGGATGCTGCTGGTAGGGAAGCTGAGGGAGAGGGAGGAAGAAAGGTGGAGGGGACATTGAGGTGAGAAGGAGGTGAAGGGAGGGACGAAAGCGACGGGGGATGAGGTGGAGGAGCGGCGAGCGTACCTGATGCAGCAGCGGGACAAGCTGCTCAACATGAAGCGTGAGGCGCGGGTCAAAGCTCTCAGTGAGGCGGAGGCTGGGAGTAAAGGGGATATTGAAGAAAGGAGGAGGGGAGGGGAAAGAGAAGGATTGAGGTGGGAAAGGTCGTCCGAGGACGGCACGAGCGGCGGCCTCAGCGCTGGGGTCGCGGAAGGCGGCTGGCGGGGCGGCCAAGCTGGACCCGGAAGTCCTCCAGGCTCGCAAGGCCCTCGCCGCAAAGCTTAAGGCCGAACTCATGTGATTCTATTCCCTACTCCTTTTGCGAGTCAATGAGGTTTCGGCGAAATATAAAATTACCATTTTTGAAAGCTAACAATCCTCTCATTTTCCGCTTTTTACAATCTCATGCGTGATCTGTTTCATGCGCTGTAGTCATGCGTTTTACAAGCCCTTCCTTCTTTGTTTTTTGCAAACTCGGTTTTTGACAGAACATTGTATCCTAGGCTGCGCAATTGCAGGTGTTTAGATTTTCATGTTTTTTGTCCAGTTCATTTTATTTTCAATCGCTTGAAAACGGCGAGTGTTGAAGATGAACACAAAGTGCTGGGAAAACTGAAAGCAGACGGTGCAAAGAAATAGCCAACTTTTAAAGTTCTCTTTGTTTTCAGCTTTTGAACTTCTGAAATATCTGCTTATATAATAAAATGATCAATGATTAATAATGATTGAATAATTGATAGTTGAAACCGAATTTTAACAGCACTCACTAATGTTGTAGCGCTATCTATCAGCTTGCAGCATTCGCGTTGATTTTGTTCGTTCAGTTTCCTTTTTCCCTTTTCATTGTGCACAAATTCGTGAAAGCAGATGAATATTGAGATGCATCTCCGAGGAGGTCAGCGCTTGTTTCCCAAGTAAGGTATTTTCCGCGTTTGTGCCTGCCAGAGGTTTGTGAGCAGGTGGATGATTAAGGTCGGAAGCAAAGGCTGGTGAAGCTGTGAGGGGGCTAGTGTGGAGGGAGTAAGGGGGGGGAGAGAGATGCGTACGCACTCAGGGCATGTCGGCCATCCGGGGTCGATAATCTAAGTCTTTGCCTCTCCTTCGTCGCCCCGCTTCACCTCACTTTCTTCACCTCTTTTCCCACACCCATCCGATTTGCAGCATTTTAGCTGTTTCTCATTCCGCCTGACTTCCTTAAATTCATCACATAATTTCCTCGAATTAGACACCGTGGAGGATTTGAGGACGAAAAAATGATAGCTAAGAAGTCATTTTAATATTAGGGGAGCGTGGAGAAGAAGTTGCTAGGTAACGGATGGGACCTGATGTTCCATTGCCACAAAACTGATTCAGATGGAAGCAGAGAAAGGCATGTAGAAGCGGTGAACTCTGGCTTTTCTATGGAGTGGGCGTCCTTGCTCAATCCCTTCTTCATCTTTCTTCTCTCTCTCATAGGTTTCGTCTTCTGCTCTATCACTTAAAAATCTTTTATAGAGAGTCAAGTGAATACCCTACTGTATGGTCTTCTTCACCAGCCCTTGGTGACCTGGAAGTAGGGAAATAAAAAAGCAGTATTTATTACTTGGATAATTGAATAGCTATAGTGGTGGTGAGGGGTGGAATTGGTGAGGTAAGGATGGAGATTGAAGGCGGAGGGGAGAGCTTAGGATGCTACGTGTGCACATCGTTTAACGGCACAAACCGCTTGTGCGAGGACGAGTTCAACACAGTG